>PVIU01008154.1:0-85581 GCA_004026605.1 Ondatra zibethicus | reverse complement strand
AAAAAAAAAAAAAAAAAAAAAAAGAAAGGCACAGAGAGCAAGCCGGTGAGCAGCTCCCTCCCACGGCCCCGCCGCTGGGCACTGCTCTGTTTGGGGCTCTTGTCCTGGCTCCCTCAGGGATGAGCTGCGACCTGGGTCTGTAAGGTGAAAGAAACAAGCTCGGTATTTCCCAAGTGGCTTTTGGTCGTGGTGTTTTATCATGGCAGTAGAAACTCTGGGGTAGAAGTCTTTTTAACATTAGTGAAACCTAAGGTGGACTGCAGTGATGGCACTGTGCCGAGTGTATTAACTAACCACTTTATAGAGATAAACTGTATTTCTAGGCTCATTGCTTTGTCATTGATTATTCATGTAGTAGCAGGGATTTACATACAGTCCTCTATTTTTGTTGTGCATTTTCTCCCATGTGAGAGGGAAGTAGTTGACGGGATATAGCTGACCCTTTAAAATTCACTCTTATAGGCTAAGAGTTAGGAGCACTTGCTGCTTCTGCAGGGGATCCAGTTGTCTTTCCAGCACCTGTATGACAGCTGTCTGTAACAAGTTCCAGGGGACCAGACACATATATGGTATACTTATACATACATTCAGGCAAGCACTCAGGCAGATAAAATAAAGATAAGTGTATTTATCTACAAGAACTAATTCCAGGACAGGCTCCAAAGCTACAGAGAAACCCTGTCTCGAAAAACCAAAATAAATAAATGAATAAATAAAAATAAAAAATAAAAAATTAGTTTATATAGCCTTAGGATGTATGGATTATCTCATCTGTTGCCAGAATATTGCATATTTCCCATCGTGTACATGCTAACTGTTACATAATCATTTCAAGGTAGTAGAATAAAGGAAATAAACAGTTAGGCAAACTTATGAGCTGTGTGTGGAAGCTGGGAACAGCCTGGGTTCTCCACAAGAGCAGCAAGTGCTTACGACCTAGATTTCATTTGAGTGAGCTTTGCTTACATTTTGTACTGCTTATTAATAGGGTTCTTTTGAATATTGAAATAGTTTATATAAAAACAATGCAATGCTTGGAGTACAGCTCAGACTCAGTAAACATTTTGTTTGTGTGACAAGAGCTCTGATTCAAACACCACTCTATTCCCATCCTTAGTTGTATATGCAGAAAAATGAAGCCAAAACTTAGCTGCAGATTCAGAAATGGATTAGCCAACACACATACCTGTGTACACTCAGGCAAGCAGTTTCTCGTATTAAATTAAGACTTTTCCTTAGCTGATAAATGTCTCATCTCTTCATACTCTCTTCTGCTTTGATCAGGACAGCGGTGGTGGATCGGCAGGAGACTTTGGTGTGCGTCTTCCTCGAGGCTTGCACTCGGGGTGCAGGATGCTGCACTTGGGGTGCAGTGCCGGCAGCTTCATTCACTCCTGTTTGCACATTTCTAGTAGCGTAGGAAAGTGTTTTCTTAGGTAAGCTATAGTACTTAGGCATTGGCAAATTCATTGTTTACTTTAAAAAAAAATGGCCTTTCTCCCAGTCTCAATGCAGCATACCAAGTGACTGGCTTTATCCTGTTGTCATTGTGTCAACTGTATGAGTTTCTGTATTGACAGTTTGTAAACTAATACAAAGTTAATCTGATTATTATAAAGTTAATGCTTTTTTGTTTTTCTTTAATTTTTTCTAAAAATTATCATTATATTATTGTTTTTTTTAAAAATGCAACAACAAAAATGAATATTTTTCTTTCCTTGTCTTGTCTTCTGGTAGAAGAAGAAAGTATTTCTAGATTAGAGATTTGTTCACATTGTCTGTAGTCATTTACCTCACAGCCCTATTTCTTCCTATGCTAGAGGGTATGCATAGTAGATTCAGAAAAGATATTGCATGGCTTTATAGAGGTGATTATATCCTTTTGTGTTTTGCAAATCAAGAATTGGAATTCTTAGGATTTGACATTGCAAAACGCCTGATTTAATCTTATAAAAATTTAAGTTGCATATCCAAACTCGTTTATACTAAGCAATGAGCTTTGAAAAGTTCTAGGCGATGGTTCTTTTCATGGTGGTTCTATTTCTGTGAGATCAAGTTCTAGGCTGTGGTTCTTTTCCTAGTTCTTATATTTGAATGAGATTAAGTTCTAGGCTGTGGTTCTTTTCCTAGTTGTTATATTCCAGTGAGATTAAGTTCTAGGCTGTGTCTCTTTTCATGGTTGTTATATTGTAGTGAGATTAAGAAACCTACAAGGTGTACAGGTGTTTAGTTTCACAAATACAGGATATTTAAATGCTGCAATGCCATTAGTACTTGTGAAGAAATGTGTAAAGAATTAAAACGTGAAACAGTGTATTCCATAAAATATGGCAGGCATGTATTGTGGGCCCTTGTCAAGGAGCAAAGTCCACGTTACTAGTTGTTGAGTATCTAAGTCAATCATATGGCTTATATATGAGTAAGCTGGATAGTTTTGTTTATTTATTTGCTCCTCCCATTAATATTTATTGAATTGCAAGTATAGAACTGTACACTCTCAGTCACATAAGGTTTCCTTCTTCTTGGGCTTGATGTATGTAAATCATAACCTAGTTCCAAGTAATTGATAGTGCAGGGTACTTAAAAGTCCCAAATAGAGTTTAAGCTGTCTTAAAGAAATGGCAGTTTCTGGTCATGCACCTGCTTTATAAATAGTTGTTTTTTTGTTTCTCATGGATTCTCGTGTTCCACTGCCTAGTGCAGTAATTGTGATTCTAAACTAAGCTTTGGTTACAGTGGTAGGAAAGGAAGCAAAGGACACCTGTTGAAAAGAGCATTTATATGATTGTGCTTTAATTAAAAAATTAAATTTTAGAGTCTGTTGGCTGAACTTTGTAGTTCTTAAACTATGAAAGGATTCCTTTCGTATTAGTTACTTTTCCTGTTGCTGTGTTGGAGCACCCTTAACAAGAGCACCTTAAGGGAGAAAGGGCGCAACCCCGGCTCACAGCTGACCGTGGTCTGCCATTCTTAATGTGCAAACAGTGCTGAGCTCTTGCTGCCCAGCAACCTTCTCTCTTCTGTTCAGTTCGGGACCCAGCCTGTAAAGTAAATGTCCCTCCCAGTTTGAGGTTGGGCCTTCCAGCTCAGTTAACCTAAGAAATATAGGTATAGGCGTGGCCAAAGGCTGCTTTTCTGGGTGATTCTAGGTCCTGTCAATTTGACAGTATAAACTATCACTCTTTTCAGTTGCTAGGGAATCTTTGATTTTTTTCAAGAGATTTCATGATTATGTCCTAGTATTACATTTGTGTGTGTGTGTGTGAGAGAGTGAGTGTGTGTGTGTGTAAATGTTTGCACGCACGTGTAGAGGTCAGAGTTCAGCCTCTTAATGTCATTCCTCAGGCGCTGTCACTTTGTTTTTGAGACACTGTCTCTCACTGGTCTAGGATTCATGAGTTAGGCCAGATTGGGTGGCCGGCAGTGAGTCCCAGGGCGCTTCCTGTCTCCAGTGCTGCGATTAGAAGCACTAATCATGCCTGACTTTTTTTAATGTGGGTTCTGGGAATTGATCTCAGGTCTTCATGCTATGTGGCAAACACGTTACTGATGGAACTGTCTCTTCAGCTCACTTATTTCTTAGTCAGAAGAATCTTCTGTTTCTATAGGAGCCCAAGTGGAGATGATTTCCGACACCTTCCAGTTTGAACTCCTGTGGGCTCTCAGAGCAGCCCCTTCCCCACGGTTGAACACCGGTATAAGCAGGTGTGCTAAAGTAAACTAACTGACTTGAAGATGAATGGTAGTATGTTGTTGTAACAGTTTTAGTAGAATCATCACAGACATCACACATTTTACAGTAGCGTGCTCTATCAGTTTCTGTATCTCATTCTGTACTGCTTTGAGATCATACGTACCATCATTATCAGGGTTCCTCAGCTCTTTCTTGTGTGCTAGCTGAGAAAACAGATGGTTTTACAGATCACAGCAAGCAAAGTTTGTGACAGTAAAGTGACTCTAATGGACAGGAGAAGACTGAGCAAGAGGGCTGACCCACAGCTCAGGCTGTGAGGTTGGTTTTTAAACCATGTCCACTGGTTGTGTCCCCTTCCCTCTCCCTTTGATCTGTGGCTTTATAAAACAGGCTGTCTTTATCTTCTGGTATATGCACCCACTGCCAGCTTGCTTGTGATCTGGTGTCCTGGTGATAGATAGGGTCACATGATCACTTGTCAGCTCTGATAGCCTGTTGCCACAGAGCTAAGATAAACAGTGCAGCCTTACCCAGACCCTCCCTCCGCTGCTTTCATATGACTTCTGCCCATGTTGTGACATCTGGGGATGAAAGTAATTTAAGTGACACCGACCAGATGAAGCTGGGAGGGAAGTTCAGCCAGAGTGACAGATCTTAGGCTTCGCATTTGACTGCCACCTTTTCACAGCAGTGGCTGTAAAGTCGTGAGTAGGTGCTGATGTCCTGAGCAGCCAGCTGACGCCAGTTTGGCTTTCCTCTGAAGCAATATAAATTCTGCCAACTGCACAAAACATTCCTATAGACAAAGCTCCAAGATACTCAAATTTAAAGGGACAGTGACGCTTTATCAGACAGGTGAATTGAAAAACGTGTCAAATCCCTGTTCTAGTGTTCATCTCCTTTGCACTCTAAAAAGAAACAGGTGGATGGGGAAGAGTCTGTGTAACATGAAAAGGCAATAGCTTTTTTGGAGCTGCAGAAGTATGCTTGTTATTACATATGCAAAGCTCAGAGGATGTCATTGGGTTAAACAAAAAATAAATTCACACTCAGACCCAGCACATATTAACTGCAGAACAATTAGCTTCAAGAAAATATTTAAAATACAACTGGAGAGCAAAAGTAATTTACCTAAAAAGAATTAGGTATTTCACTGCATTGTGAGTAGAATCCTAATGATGGTAGCTTTAGTGCTGAGAAAAACAAGACACACTGGAGACCTTCTGTGGAGGCAGGGAAGCGGACACGTAATGATTCCGTCCATAGTTGCTCCTACTGACAGCTGGCAGACCCCTCACGTGGCTGCTGCCTACCACATCAGAGGTGTCAGAAGAGGAGTCTTTGTGGTGGATTACCTGAGCCAGAGGGTGAGAGCGCCTGCGTGGACTGCAGTGCCTTCAGAAAGCTCTGGTCTTTAGTGTGCTCTAGCTTTGCAGCATCGGATGTTTATTAGAAAGTGTCAACCTGCACACTGTAAACCATAGGTTCATTTTGTCGGAAAATTTCTCAGTATAATACATTGTTGTCACATCCGAGAATGTCAACTTTTACCACTTGTGTTAAGAGCACAGCTGCTTTATTGAAAATTAGTTTAAAACTTCAACTTTGTTAGCTTTACGTTAACTTGGAAGTCTGGAGAAAGGTAGAGAGAGGTTGGATCCCCCTCTCCCCCCGACCTATGCCTACAAAGGAGCAAGATTCCCACAACCTAAAACTCAAAGGCAGTTTTGTATTTGATCGAAGAATTTATTCCCAGAACTCCAAAACCAACAAGGTCTGTGTAGGATTTGTGGCTTAGCAGAAAAAAAGCAAAGAGAATGGGGGACAGCAGCAGAATCCCAAAATTACTTGCTTACTTGCAGTGTTCCTTTTGCCTCCAAAATTGCCTACTGGTAGATCTTTGTCCACAATAATAGGGAGTCTGTAAAATTTGAGAAGCTGTTTTCACCAATAGACCAGTAGAATCTGGAGCTAAATGAACTCAGATCTAGTGTGTGCTGAGACCACACTGGAAGGTTCCCTGATTTTTGAGCTCTATACTTTCATAGCAGAAATCTCTTGGAACTTTCTGGTCAATAAACGGTGAACAGAATGATGAAGTTCAAAGTTACGTAGAGAAATACTTTAACAAAGTTAGGTGGTTGTGTCAAGAAAATAACTTAGAAAATAATCATGGTTAGACTTCAATTGTTTATGAGCCAGAGAGGACATACCAAGTAGAGCTCTCAAGGGAGGAGATTTTAACTGGAGCAAAGGAAGAACTTTATATATAAATTTATTGAAAAAATGTAGTGTATTGCTTAGATTGTAGTTTGTTTGCTCTTATAAGAACTCCTGGCAATTATTGATCACCTGCTGTGTGGATAGTGCTAATAACAGTACGTGACCTGTATTGACTTAGTATTTGCAATGCTCTTGAAAGTGTATCTTTCATATACTATATCCATCTATACTCAAGACTTACTTAAGAGAACTTGGCGATCTAGTAACTGGCTTCCCATTTTGCTCTGCAGTTGTTAGCTGTTATCATCTTGGTCCAAGCATTTAAATCTCTAGGGTCAGTTCTAAGGCTGGAGACACAGGAGACAAATGAGGTCCACTTGAGAAGTCTGGTGCTCTTTATGTGCCGTTTCCACTCTGGCTACCTGAACAGCAGTTTGGTAGCCCCTTGTGCCCTTAGAAATTACTAAGGACAAGGCCACCTAAAATGTGTGTGTGCGTGCATGTGTGTGTATGTATGTGCATGTGTGTGTTGTAATGAGGCGAGCGGGCCACGTCCTGCCACCCGGCTAGCTTAACCCCTGAAATAACCACACAGAAATTGTATTAATTAAATTACTGCCTGGCCCATTATCTCTAGCCTCTTATTGGCTAACTCTCACATCTTGATCAACCCATTTCCATTAATCTGTGTATTGCCACCTGACTGTGGCTTACCGGCAAGATTCTAACCAACGTCCGTCCCAGGCAGGAGATCCATGGCATCTGCCACTCTGTCCTTCTTCCCAGCATTCTGTTCTGTCTTTCCCGCCTACGTAAGTTCTGCCCTATCAAAAGGCCAAGGCAGTTTCTTTATTCAACCAATGAAAGCAACACATAGTCAGAAGGATCTCCTATACCATGTGTGTATGTGTTTGGGTTCTGTCTATTCTGTTAAATAGTAAAATGGAGAAATCACATACACACACACAGAGCGAGAGAGAGCGAGCCTAGTTGCCTACCAACACCACTGTGAATTATTGTCAATGTGCACTGAGAGAAAATGGGAATGAAGAGGCAGTGAGATTCCACTGTGAATTATTGTCAGTGTGCACTGAGAGAGAATGGGAATGAAGAGGCAGTGAGATTCTTAGTGTTTTCAGGTGGGATCAGATGTAGAAGTTTCTGCCAGCCTTCCTTGTTCCTTTTGCCTTCCTGTAATCAAAGACCTGAGGTAGACATCCCTGTGAGATGTGAGCTCAGAATGAAGGAACTCTCCAGTGTGTCCTCCACATACATTAGGTCCTTAGGGGCTTTGTTCCGGACACTTGAAATTTCATCTCTCCTCCTCCTCCTTTTTGAGACAAACTCTCACTGTGGAGTTCAGCCTGGCCTACAGTAGTCTTTCTTTTACTCCTCTAAAGTGCTGGGATCACAGACACACGTCACCATGCTCCGCTTTAACTTCTAATATTGTTAGCTGTTACATAATTTCCAGTTCTGAGTTTTAAGGAAGCTTTTAAAATAAGCTGCCTTATCATGATTTAAGTATATTACTTGCCAAAATTCTTCAGAAGAAAAGGGTTTCAGATGTTGCGTATTTTGAGATTTTGCTTTATTTCTACAGTTGTTATTGATTGATCATCCTAATTTATAAAACTGAAATCTGAAATGTCCCAGAATCCAAAATTGTTGACTGTCATGTTGGCACACAGAAAGTAGGACTTCTTGAGATTTTGGAGTAAGGGATACGTAACATACAACATAGTAAGTACTCACTGTGTGTGGGAATATCTTGTCAGTATTACATACGCACATTCTCTTATTTAATCTTTAATACTCTGTGAGACACAAATACAGTCATTCAGAATTCTCTCATATAAATGAGACAGCTGTGATTTAAAGGCATTGCGTAATCTGTCCAATTTTATACATAGGTGCTGGTACAGCTAGTAATTGTAGCTACTCACGACACATCCAGCCCTTATACACCAAGCTTGGTAGCTTAGACATTATGTAGCTGTGTATTTCCCATCATTGGCTTTGATATCATCCAGCAGTGGTCTTTTTTTTTTTTTTTTAATGTTCTTTGTTACTACTTCTTATTTTTGCCCCCAACCGAAAACTGCTGGAACTGAAATGGCTTATCTTTGCCCACAATATCGCCTCACTTTTATACCCTTGGGAGCGGAATTGAGAAGGGCAAGGATGTTGCAGTAGGTGGTCAGTGATGTAATGTCAGAGGTTTACTTTAACAGTAGCATTATACTTTATATATGCAGCATCCAACAAAAGTCTGGCATAATGTAAGAATCATTAGGAGATAATTGTTATTTTTCATTTGTTTGGGGCATTAGAAGGGAGAACGATGAGGAAGCTGGTTATACCCTTTGTGTTAGAATCTAGACTTTGATTTTCATTATTTTGCTATAAAAATAATTTCAGATGTCAAAGTACTTTTAATTAAATGTAAATAAAGTGCTTGCTTAAATTCGTATGCAGCTTTAAAAGCACTCTGTAACTAGTAAGCAAGAGTATATTAGTTTTCTAATTGTGTGGTAAAACACCATGACCAAGACAACTTACTGAAGAAAGGGTTTATTTGGACTTAGGGTTCCAGAGGTTAGTCCATTGTGGTAGGGAATTGCGGCATCAGAAACAACTGAGAGCTCACAACCACAACCAGGAAGTGGAGAGTAAACTGGATGACATGAGTCTTGGAACTCTGGAGTCCAGCCCTAGCGATACACTTCTTCCACCACAGTTCCCAGGCTTCCCCGGAGCGTGCCCGCAGCTGGAAAACAGGCACTCCGATGCCAAGACTATGGAGGACACCTGATTCAAACCAGCACAGGTGGTAATAGGAGCATGCAAGCGTTTGGGGTGTGCACAAGAGGGGAGATGCAGCTGCAGATTCTCAAGTAAGGGAACTCAGAACAAATTCCATTTGATGTTGTTTATTCATTTATTTTACATCCTGGCCACAGCACGCCCACCCCCCAACCCCCATCCTCCCCTCCTCTAGTCCCTCTCCAGCCCCCAAACCCCTCCCCTTCTTTTCCGTGATTTTTTTTTTTTTTTTAAACTTTGCTGATGGGGTCTAACCCCTTTCCTTGTTAAGGCCCTGACCTATTCTCCATGGTCCTGGTAGAAAGAAAGTGATGGAGAAGTCTAAGGAAGAGAGTGGTCATTACCTTTATGATTTTTTTGTTTGTTTGTTGTCTTTTGGTTTTTAAGACATGATTTCTCTGTCCTGGAACTCACAGAGATCCGCCCGCCTCCTGAATGCTGGGGTTAAAGGCATGCACCACCACCGCCCGGCCATTGCCATAATCTTAAAAAAGAGTTTTTCCATGAAAGGACTAGTCACAAATGCTACTTTCCTTGCTGCTGTAAACTCTGTCTTATACATGTTGGAAGACAGCTTGGCTTCCTAGAGTGGCTCAGAAATACCCAGGCTTCAACATGACAAGCTAAGCCTCCAGACCGGCAACCTCTCAGAACTCGTTTCCTGTCCCACACCCTGGGATTACTGATCTCAACTCTGGATTGGATGAATATGCGGTCTGGACACTCTGTCAGTGCTTGCTGGTTATAGGTATGCGGTCTGGACACTCTGTCAGTGCTTGCTGGTTATGGATATGCGGTCTGGACACTCTGTCAGTGCTTGCTGGTTATGGATATGCGGTCTGGACACTCTGTCAGTGCTTGCTGGTTATGGATATGCAGTCTGGACACTCTGTCAGTATCTTAGTTGGTAGTGTAGGAAATAGATCTATAGCATTTTCTGTACCATTGCTCCTTAATTGATAATGTAGGAAGTGGATAGTGTTTTCTTTTTTGTTTCTTTTCTTATTTTGAATTAGTGCTTAGATCTTGTCTAGGCAAGAGGAATAATTTGAAGTGAAGGAAATGGACTCAGAAATTTGGAGATCACATCCTTTGAGCAGTGATTTTGGAGGCTGTGACCACTCACTGTCCTCTTAGCTGCTCAAGTGGCTGAGGTTAGTTGTGAAATCCGTTTGCAGCCTCCACTGTAATGAGGAATTCGAGCTGTGAGCAACAACCATGCCGCTGCGTCTCAGGGTGACTCTACAATCAGTGTTGTTGGTCTGAAACTGAGGGCGGCTCCAAGTTAGCGAGTGCTTACAACTTTTGCCTTGTTAGGTCGGTGCAAAAGTACTGCTTTTGTTACCTGAAAAATCTGAAAAATGTCTTGTGTGAAAAATGGGGGTTATTACTATCAGGATCTATTTTAATGATCCATCATTAAGACACCATTGCTTTATTTCTACACAGATGGAGATCTTTGTAAGAGAATCATGGTATTTCTTGCCATTTAGAAAATAAGAGCTCATATCTCTGTTAGAAAAACAATTTAAATTTATTATACATTGGAATTGCAGCCAATGTTTTAAGTGGCTTTGGGTGGGAGTATTTTTATAGTAATGGTGGTTTGACTACCACAGTGTTGACAGATAAGAGGGACGAGACCTGATTTCTACCCATCGTTGTATTGTCTTCCAAAGCTTTCATATTCATAATGAAGTCCAACTAATGAGAAAAACTATTTTCTTCCTAATTTTAAGTTATTGTCAGTAGCTACTATTTATTTTAGGTGCAGGGCTCTATGCCTTTGGTCAGTATTCTGTCCCCAGTGCTGGCTCATGACATTTATAGCTCTCTCTTTTCAAATACATGTTGTATGAAAACACTCACGTAGGGCAGTTGAACAGTTCATCCTCAGTATGTCCGTGAACCCTCTTGCCAGAACTTGGAGGAGGGATAAATGATTGTTTCAGAGACTCTGTGAATAGGTACTGTTGGGCATAGTCATCTAAGCAGGTAATCTTTTTGCCCCCGAGAGCAAGGAGAGAAATCCAGACAGGAGTTTTTAAAGGTGAGTAGATGAGCAGCATGGATTTGGTAGAGTTGTAGCTGCATATTTACATACATAATACATACAGCATGGATTTGGTAGAGTTGTAGCTGCATATTTACATACATACATACATACATACAGCATGGATTTGGTAGAGTTGTAGCTACATATTTACATACATACATACATGCATACAGCATGGATTTGGTAGAGTTGTAGTTGCATATTTACATACATACATAGAGCATGGATTTAGTAGAGTTGTAGCTGCATGCTTAACAAATGAAGATTCTCAAGAGGGACAGGCAACAGTCACAGAGAACGTGATTCTTAGTTTTAAAAAGCAGATTATAGAAAAAGATTTTCCCGTTATGTTTTACAATAAATAGTTACCACATTAAATAACGAAGTTGGGAACCCCGTTAAGAGGCAGATTCATCTCTGTTTCTTGGCAAATACTATGCTTTCCATACTGCAGTGGTAGGTTTGTTTTGAAGTTCAGAATGTTCCTGCAAAATGATTGTGAGTTAGAGAGGAGAGAGCGTCTGAAAGGATTTGAATCCTTAACGGTTCCTTCCCAGTCCCCTTGTGATGGTGCTGAGCAAGGCTTTCTCTAAACATACCCTCCGGTTGTCACTGGCTCTTTAGATGGAGGCTTCAGATGCTTCACCAAGGGCGGTTGCTTATGTGACCCTCTTACATTCTCTGTCAACAGCTGCCTGCTAGGGACACTGACCGTGAACTGTGGGCTGACTCCTCCATTCTAGGAGCTGTTGAACTGGAAGAATCTTGGGGTTTTATCCTGCTTCCCTGATGAGATTTTATCTGATGTTATTATAGGGAAATCCGTACTCATAAGGGCATGGAATCCAAGGCCAACACCTTCCTCAGCATTTAGCAGCAGACTCACAGTAGAAGAAAAACAAATAGAGAAGTTTGTATTGTGTTCAGTTTTATGCATGAGCGCGCGCGCGCGCGCACACACACACACACACACACACACACGCACTTAAATTGAGGTACTTTAACATCGAAAGCACAGGTTGAGTCCTAAACAACATATACACTTATATACCTAGCGCATCAGTCAAAGTATAGACTCCATCACTCCAGAAAATTCTTTTTTAACTATATATTTTATGTGTATATGCGTATCTGTATGTGGAATTGTGCTCATGAGTACAGCATCTGAAGAGCCATAAGAGGGGGTTGGATCCCCTGGAGGTGGAGTTATAGGCAGTTGTTAACTGCCCTCTGTGGGTGCTAGGTACTGAACTCTGGTCCTCTGGAAGAGCAGCAAGTGCTTTTAACCTCACCAAGTCATCTTTCCAGCCTCTAGAAAAGCGTTTTAAGCCCCATTTCAACCCATCTCTACCACACTTAGAAAACTTCTGTACTGTTTTGTGCCATTGTAAATACTTTGAAATAAAAGGTGTCAAATTTTGCAATATTTCTTTTGTGTATGTGTATGCATGTGTGTGGTAGTGTATGTGCCCATGTGTGTGCAGATGCACATTCTTGTGTATGCACAAAGGCCAACGGAGGCCTGTGAGTGTCTTGTCCTACCGTTTCCCACCATATTCCCTTGAGACAGGTTCTTCACCCAATTTGGAGCTGAACTTGCGGTAAGCAAACCCAAGCAGTTTCCTTTCTTCCGTCCCCCTCGTTGGTCAGGCTCTGTCCTGGCCTCCCAGTGTGGGAGCAAGTATGCACCTCCACATTCAAGTTTTCACAGGGCTCTCAGGAAACGGAGGTCTGACACTTCCACCATAAGCAGTGTGCCAACTGCACTGTCTTCCCAGCCCCCAGCTTCTTCTTACTCATATTTGCTTTCATTTGTGGGGCAAAGTTAAACATGTAAATGTTTGTAATTTGCCATCAAGGTATTGACATTTAAGGTTCTTGCAATGACTCAGCGAGTGGAAAAGATTGTTTGAGACACATGGTAGACATGACTGGTGATGCTGCTAAATGAAGTTCAGGTGCATGACTGCTTTGTTAAACAGGAAGAGATCTGAGATTGATTGTGAAGTTAGCAAATACTTTGAGCACATATTGAGGCATTATACCTATACTTTGTGGTGCTGGGACAACATCAGTGAAAAAGGACAGCTTCTTTCAGATAAAGCCTCAGAGCTAGTGGGAGAAGGCCGTGCATATGAACGTGTGGATGGACACACAGGTCCGTCCTATACAGAGCTAGTGGGAGAAGGCCGTGCATATGAACGTGTGGATGGACACACAGGTCCGTCCTATACAGCAGGGGTCATTCTGGTGCTTCTGTGTATTTAGTGCTATGGAGAAAGGCAAGACAGAGGGAGGGGGCACTTGGTGTAGGGCTTGTTACTGGTTTTAGTGGGCTAGTGAAAGAGTATGTATATGTATATGGAGGTGTTCATGCCATTTAGAGGCCAGAACTTGTAACAGGGTCTCTCAGTGAACCTGGAGCTCACAGCTTCCTCTAGACTGGCAGGCATCTGCCTGTCGTTCTCCTGCTCACCATTGGAGTTATAGGCTTGCATTTACATGTTGGGGTTTTACTTGAATGCTGGAGATTTGATCTCAGATCCTCATGTTTGTAGGGCAAACACTTTACCCACTGAGCCCTATCAGCCTACCCATGGCCCTTTGACAGCGTTTGTGGACACATCTGGCATGCATGCGCCAGTAGGACAGCACGTCAGCTCCATGCCATAAACAAGTGTCCTTTGCATGGCCTGTGCTAGCATTTTCCTCAGTTTTGTTCCTTTTGTTGGTTGTGTTGTTTAAAATGACCCTACTCATAACCAAATGACCCTCTAATGTTGGAGAAAGCTGTGACACTGCCTTATGGAGAAAATGATGCATCTTAGACAAACCTCATTCAGAGGAGTTAAACTAGTTGGGCATGAGTTCAATGCTGAGTTCATAATCTGCATTAAATAAGGTGCCTTTAATCAGAAGTGGAGTTCTGAGTCGGCCCGTAGATGATGGTGTTGTGGTCCAGAGGCTGATGGGAACCATTCTTCCCAGGAGCAGTGGCTCAGGATTTACTAATTCAGTGACTGAAGCAACTTCATCAAACATGATGACCACAAAGAAAATTAACGGTTTAATTAACAGTGGTGACCTAGAGAGGCTTTAGGGATTGTGAAAATTTTATTATCTCCACTCCATTTGAAACTGCTGCTTCAGGCATGTTTAATATTTCCTTGTAGCCTTGTAATGTGAAATCTTACTTTACTGTGGGTTCTATAATCAAAAACTGCTAAAGGACGTGCTTGGCACGCTCAGAGACATGTTGTAGGTTTTGTTGTTGTATAGTTTGTTCTTTGGTACTTGGGATTAGGTGAACGAATAATTGTAAGTACTTACCTCCAGGATGCTAATGTGGGTCTGAAATGGATGTGGGTCTGAAATGGATGCTTGTTTTAGAATTAGTAATCTGCGAGTGCTGCATTGGTCCTGGATTAGTAATCAGCAAGCACTGCATTGGTCCTGGATTAATAATCTGTGAGCACTGCATTGGTCCTGGATTAGTAATCAGCGAGCACTGCATTGGTTCTGGATTAATAACCTGTGAGCGCTGCATTGGTTCTGGATTAATAACCTGTGAGCGCTGCATTGGTCCTGGATTAGTAATCTGTGAGCACTGCATTGGTCCTGGATTAGTAATCTGCGAGCGCTGCATTGGTCCTGGATTAGTAATCTGCGAGCGCTGCATTGGTCCTGGATTAGTAACCTGTGAGCGCTGCATTGGTCCTGGATTAGTAATCTGTGAGCGCTGCATTGGTCCTGGATTAGTAATCTGCGAGTGCTGCATTGGTTCTGGATTAGTAATCTGTGAGTGCTGCATTGGTTCTGGATTAGTAATCTGTGAGTGCTGCATTGGTTCTGGATTAGTAATCTGTGAGCGCTGCATTGGTCCTGGATTAGTACTCTGAGCGCTGCATTGGTTATGGATTAGTAATCTGTTAGCGCTGCATTGGTTCTGGTGTTAGAGACAGCAACGTCAATGCGCAAGCGTATTTCTCTTAGCGTTTTACGTGTGTGTAAGTACATGAAGATGGTGTTTTGCAGGTTCTCACCTGGACTGAGCCTCGGTTGTCTGTTTAGTCATGGACGTTTCCAGATTGACAGTTGTGAGGTTTCGTCAGCATTGCTCACATCCTCGTCATGTCCAGTTGTTAAAGGGGACAGTGCAGTATTTGATAATTGTACAGTGTAAACATATACTAAACAGACTTCATTTTTCTGAACACTATTTAAATCTCATTAGATATTGGTAAAAACATAAGATCTTTATTTGGTATATATTAATATCATATACTTCTGCTGGTATGAAATAGAACATTTTAAAATTTTAAACTTTTTAAATTTTCAATATAAATAGAATAAAATACTGTTCTTTCATGTTTGTATTTTATATGAGTGTTCTGATACATACAAAGCTTTCTCTAAGATATTCAGAATTAGTTTGTAAAATAATAATGCATTTTTGACAGCTTAATTTCTGTATGAAAATTTCAAAGTTCAGGTTCTAGGGTTTTTTAATGTGTGTAATGTGAAATTATTTTAGTAAACTTGAACTTTATCAAATATCAGCAAAGAATGTGCTGTGCTGTATAATGAACTCATTGAAAATGTAACATGAAATATTAGAGCCTATGCTAAGAAACAAGAGAAAACATAATGTGTAAAATTTGAGAAATAAGTTTAAAGCGTCAATAATGCCATTGCTTAAGATGCAAGTGTTTCAAAATACCACCATGTAGTCCTTATGCAATCTAGAAATTATACTGCAGTCATGTGCTTTTCATGTAAGTTTTTCCTTAGCGTAATACATTAAAACCCAGTCTTCATCACGCATTTTAAATGGGTCATGCCTTGGATACCAATTCTAGCTCATGGGTTCTTTTATCTTAAACATCTGGATTTTATTTTCATTCTCTCTTCCTCTCCCTTATCCTGTCTGCATCAGTGAGCGTCTTCTGTATAATTTTTTTCCTTTCCTGTTTTAGGATTACTTCCTTAGGATAGATTGCCAGAAGTGGAGTTACTGGGTCAGAGGGTATGAACTTAAGAACTTTTTGCTTTTGTGTTCTTAATTACAATTTTTAAAATTTGTTGTTCAATTGGTTTATATTCATTGTGGGAAATGAACATCACAACAGAGATTGTGCTTCTTACCTGAAGGCAGGATTTTGTGATTGGAGAAGCTTGGGGAGTTGCCAGGATAATAAAGCTTTCTTGAAGAGGATTTACTTCAAGATTTCCTGAACCCAGCTGGGCACTTGATGGGTGTTTTCTTTTTGTTTGTATGGATATGTTTACTATTTAGTGAATAGTTTATCCAGGCTATGATTTCTGAATTAATGATTTAAGATTTAAAATTGTTTTATTGGCTAAGTTATGTCATACTGATCAAGACAACTAAACTATCAAGCTTTTAGAGGTATATCTAAAAGGTTGTTAAAGGTATGCATTTTTAGAAGTTTTATAACTTATAAGAGCGTGTGAATGTTTTCCACAGTCTTTGTTACTTAGACCATAGGCATATGACTCAAATAGACGACAATATAGATTGTACAAATCTTGTTTATCCCCCATTTCCTCCTACAGAATGTGAAAACCTTTGCATCTTCTGATAGTCTAGCCAAGGTCCAAGAAGTAGCAAGCTGGCTTTTGGAAATGAATCAGGAACTGCTCTCTGTGGGCAGCAAAAGACGACGAACTGGAGGCTCTCTGAGAGGGAATGCTTCCTCAAGCCAGGTAGATGAGGAGCAGATGAATCGCGTGGTGGAGGAGGAGCAGCAGCAGCTGAGCTATCAAGGGGAGGAGCACACTGCACGGAATGGTGAACTTGTGGGGGCAGACCCGAGGCCTGGAGACCAGAGCGATTCCCAGCAAGGACACGTGGAAGAAAACAATAACCGCTTTATCTCAGTAGATGAGGACTCTTCAGGAAACCAAGAAGAGCAAGAGGAAGATCAAGAGCATGCTGGGGAACAGGATGAGGAGGAGGAGGAAGAAGAGGAGGAGGAGATGGACCAGGAGAGTGATGATTTTGATCAGTCTGATGATAGTAGCAGAGAAGATGAACATACGCACAATAGCGATGTCACAAACTGTAGTAGTATTGTGGACCTGCCCACTCACCAGCTCTCTTCCCCATTCTATACAAAGACAACAAAAGTGAGTATCCAATATCCTTTCATCTGACCCACTACATCGCTGTTTCGGTTGTAAGTCTTTGTAAGATTGCTTACTATCTTCACATGTGTAACAACTTAAGTAAGTTTTCATTTGTTAAAGGCATTCAACAGTGCTGTAAATAGAAGTACTGATAAGAGGGCAACCTGATTGTGAAATAGGGGGAAACTGATCTTGCTTACTGCAAAGAATTGCCAGCTTCAGATTTGCTGCTAAAGTGAAGTGGTTTGTGTGAGTGTGCAGGGTTGTCATGAAACGTGGTGTGTGAATCAGATAATGTGGGTGTGCAGGGTTGTCATGAAACGTGGTGTGTAAATCAGATAATGTGAATGTGCAGGGTTGTCATGAAATGTGGTGTGTGAATCAGATAATGTGAGTGTACAGGGTTGTCATGAAACGTGGTGTGTGTAAATCAAATAATGGAGTCTTTTTATTACAAATAGCTAGTGTATTCATAGCCTGTGTGAGTGTGCAGGGTTGTCATGAAACGTGGTGTGTGAATCAGATAATGTGGGTGTGCAGGGTTGTCATGAAACGTGGTGTGTAAATCAGATAATGTGAATGTGCAGGGTTGTCATGAAATGTGGTGTGTAAATCAGATAATGTGAGTGTGCAGGGTTGTCATGAAACGTGGTGTGTAAATCAGATAATGTGAGTGTGCAGGGTTGTCATGAAATGTGGTGTGTGAATCAGATAATGTGAGTGTGCAGGGTTGTCATGAAACGTGGTGTGTGAATCAGATAATGTGAGTGTGCAGGGTTGTCATGAAACGTGGTGTGTAAATCAGATAATGGAGTCTTGTTACGAGGAATCACTGAAATAATTGTTTCATTATTCAAAAATGAGCTGGGACTCCTGAGTGGCCATGTAGGACAGCATTAAGGGTTGGGCTGTCGCGGGGTTGTCTTAGACTGGTAGCTCACCTGTTTTACAGACATGAAGACAAGCACCTTCCATTGTAGGCATCCTTTTATTCATTTGCTGTTTTTTAAACTTAACGATGAATTTGTGGATTTTGTTCATAAATAGTTACAAATTTAATAGCATGTATTTCAATATAGTTTGACTTGGAATAAAGTATCTGATACATTTGGCATAAATTTGATTTGCTGAATCAGTTTTGTTTTAATTTGTTACTATCTCTAATTTTCATAGCCTAGTCACAGGTTATTTTATTGAGCTGTCAGTATGACTGAGGAAGGAAATGGCATTAAGTAGTGGTTTTCTTTTATTTAACTGTCTCGATGCTTAGATGAAGGATTTGGGTCTCGACTGACTAGATTTTGACCACTCTCGTCATTTCTGAAATAGCTTCAGAAAACCCTCTCGCTCTGGATAGGAAGACCATGAGTCAAGATAGCAAGATGTTGTTTTGGGCTTTAAAGACATTTTAAAAGTTACCTTGCTGTATTGAGAAGACATCACGTGTCTAATCTATTAATAAGGGAAATAAGGATAAATTTATAATAACTCAGTTCTTTATTTTTGCTTTATTTTAAATCCATGGTCTTTATAAAAAAAAAAAAAGAAAAGAAAAAGAAACTCAGTATCCTGGACTTCAGTTTCATTCAAACCTAAACATTTGACCTTTGAGCCAAGTGGAGGCACGAAATGAAGAATCCTCCTTTAGAAAGTAGAAGATAGACAACATTTCTCAGTGTGCACCGTAAACGATGAGTGTAAACAATGGACCAGCCCGCTATTGAGCTAGATTTCTGTACTGTTTCTTAAAGTTTCCGAAACTGACAGTCTTTTGAGGTGTTTTCTGCCCTGGTGATGAACAAGACCCATTTGGATGAACTTGGTTGTAGGTACAGTCTCTGTTCTTTAGCAGAATGCTGTGTCTTCTCTTGGAGCCAAAGGTACCACTCCGTTCCCTTTAAGTTTTGTCTTATGGGAATGTACAGTTGAGTGACAAAAAGAAATAAAGAAGAGAGGAAAGGATGTGACTGCTCCTTCGTGCCCTGGAGGAGAAAGTGTATCGTAAATAAAAGGGCAGAGGTAGAGGTAAGGGCAGGGGCATTCGGGAGAGTCCAGAGTGGACATGACCAGACTGAGCCGGACCATGTGTGGAGAGGTGAGGAGAAGGAAACCAGGCACAGCAGCCAGGAGGCCAGAAGCACAAAAGGGCAGGAGACTAACATGTTTGGACTATTTAGGGAAGGGCTCTGTGAGATGGGCAGCCTGGGTGCTGGACTGGAGAGTTCAGGGTAGAGGGTGAGAGTATGCCAGCCATGCCCTGTGACAGGTAGGGACTGAGGGATGCTGGGAGAACTTGGTCCAGCAAGGTCCAGCTTTGATGTGTTAAATAGATACCTCAGCCAGTTGTTCTGAGTTTGAAACTTAACAGCAATAAACAGTATAGATTAGAAATTCCAGGCTGCCCTGATACCGAAAGTCAAGGCTATTGGTGATCAAGATTTGTTCTTTATTAAATTCCTGTGAAAGATGAGAAAATTGAAGTTATAGAGAGCCAAATGGTTCACCCTACACAATGCTTGTTTTTAGGTCCTTTTTTTCATGGTTAGAGGGGTTTAGTATTAGGAAGCAACCTAAGCTGCTCTTTGAACCACCTGAGAATCCAGGTAACTGCTTTTCTTGTGGTTTTTAACAAGACATTATTGAAGATATAAGGTTGAAAGACGAAGAAAGGATCATGAAAAAGAAACGAGTCTGGTTACTCTCTAGAGTTTGTCAAATATGCTTCTAAACTAGGGGTTTCTGTTTGTCTTAGTGTGAGTAGTCTTCCCCAAGTTCTAGAGTCAGCTTGCTCTGCCAGTTCTGAGTGTCTTATCTCTTTAGGTTTTAACCATGGTAACAGCTTATTATATCTTAATTTTCTTTGTTTGATCAAGAGATTCTTAGCTCATATTGAATCCTTGACATGAAATGTTTTATACATATTATTAACTCTTGTTACCGTTTTATTTTTATCAGCTCACTTTCAGGTAACATGAAAAGCAAATGGGACTACAAGCGTCAAGTCTTTATCCTCCAGATTTTTTCATGGAAACAATCATATTTGGGAAGTCATTTCTGATGCTTCCATCTGGAACTTCGTTCCTTATCTCAAAATTTTTTCACGTCTTGATTCTTGGATTCTGTTACCTGTTTTTATCCATTGCCTCCGATAAGAACTACATATATACATGAAGACATCTACACATAAATACATATACACATGCATACATTTACAACGTAGTCTGTTGGGTAGCTTGTGTTTTAGGCTCTAAACAGTAGAGGATGAGCACGGTCACAGGGGCCTGCAGTTTGAAGGTGGCCAGAACCAGGATCATGGTCACAGTTGTGTGGCAGCTCTGTAGAGTTGAACAGCCAGAAGCCTTTATAGAATAGAGGGAGGCTAAGGTAAGTGACTCCCTGGGAATGACATGCTCCTTAGAGATCGGAGGCCTCGTTCTGTCCGTAAGTTAAAGTTCTGTTAGGTCCAGGCGCTTCCAGAAAGCAGTTGTCTTATGTAGCGCGTGCTAGGATATATGGGCCTTCGAGAGACTGCATCTTTGCCTTGTGAATGGGAAGAGGTGGAGATGCAGTGGGGTGGAAAGATAAAGAAACAGGGAAAGGGGCAGGCCAGAAGTCATGGGGGTGATAACTCTTGGTATCTGAGCTTGGATTCTGACTCTGAAACATAGGTCTGTATGTGACCTGTATTGACTATCTGTCCCTTAAATGCAGTTCATTCTTTACAACACACACACACACACACACACACACACACACACACACACACACACACACACAGTCTTTAGTGTTCAGTCGGTGTATCACCTCTAATGCACAAAGGTTATGGTGGTTGAACTTAACACCCTGGGCTTCGTCAATAAGAAGAGAGATACAGATCTCGTCAATGCATAGGCAATATTCTGTAATCGTAGCAGAATTTGTCAGTGAATCTATATCTTTTCTAGTCCTTAACCATAAAGTTTCGGTTCAAATGCCTTGTAAGGCTTACGTTTGATTAGTAAAGTAAGTGTCGACTTATGATAAACTTTTAATTTCTATTAATGCAGTTCAAAAATTATTTAACATTGTTTAAAACTATAGTAGCTCTAAATACGTTTTAGATCTGTGTGAGAATCAGATTATTTTTCAATCTGTATCTTATTCACTGAAAATAATGAAAGGATTATTTTAATTTAGACCTTCCTCTGTAAACTAAAGATATTTTTCCTATAGAACAGGGGACTTGACCTAGTACTTGGGAAGCAGAGGTAGGTATCTCTCTTGGCCAGCCTGATCTGATTGATGATACCCTGAATCAAAAACAGAAGCAGAATGGGGAATTTTTAAACTTTGAATACAGATGATAAACTTCTGAAATATGTACTGGTGCCAAGCAGAGTCATCTCAAGGTAGTATTGAGGCAGATTGCTTTCTATGTGTAATTACAAGGGCAGTCTCTGTAATGTTGTTTGGTGGTGGTAAAGAAGATGGTATGCAGGATGAGTACACGGTATTCAGGGTGAATTTCATTTTTATTTTAAAAGACAATGTCAATATTCTTTAAGTACATTTCCAGTCTTGTTATAGCAGAAATACTAGACACAATTACTAGAAACCATTTTTTTAACTTAGGCTTTTGTATAACTTTTATAATGCATAATAGAGGGTTAGATAAAAAGTTTTCCCGCCCAAGAACTGACGTATGTCCTTAAAGGAAGGAGAGTAGTGAGACCATAAAATGTCACTGAGTGTAGCGGGAAGGGTGGCAGCTTTGCTGTCTGGGTGTGACCAGGTCCCACAGGCCTCAGGCGCATTCAGAGCTACTGCAAACTACAGCCAGATCTATGTTGCTGGAGGAAGACGGCTTTGCATAGTGCTGTATTTTCTTGTCTTTGAGACTTTTTGAAAAGGTTTATTTTATTTATGTGTGTGTGTGCCCCGTGTACATGTGTATACTCACAACTCAGAAGAAGGTATTGGATCCCCTGGGGCTGGAGTAGACAGTCCTCGGCTGCTTGGCATGGATTCTGGGAACAGTAGTCAGATTCTAGAGGTGCTTTTAACCACTGAGCCGTTTCTCCAGCTGAAACTGTTTTTTTAGTATGTGGTCTCTTAAACAAATTATTTAGATCATCCCTGACAGCTTTTGACTCTCCGTGTGCTACTTTTCTGTCACCGTGAGGAGAAGGCATCTAACTGGGGCTTCCTTACAGTTTCAGAGAGTGAGTCCATGACCGTCATGGTGGGGAGCTTGGTGGCAGGCACAGGAATGGTGCTGGAGCAACAGCTGAGAGCTTACATCTGATCCCCAGCAGGGGTCCAAGAGAAAGAGGCTGGGCCTGGCTTTGACTTTTGAACCCTCCAGTGCCACACCCCTTCCAACAAAGCCACACCTCCTATTCCTTCTTAAGCAGGTTTACCAGCTAGGACCAAGCATTCAAGTATATGAACTGATGGGACCCATTCTCATTCCCAAAACACCATGAAACATTCTTTCATTTAATGTGTGTGTGTGGTGGTGGTGGAGAACAGTCGGAGACTGTTGTGGGCCCATCTGTGGAGACTAACTTTTCTCCACTGTATTTCCTTTGCCCTTCTGTCAAGATCACTTGGCTGCATTTTCACTGGTCTGCTTTGGGCCCCCGGTTGTGATGTAGTTGTCTCTGATCCTGACAGTGCTGTCTGGGTTTATGAAAAGACTTGAGATGGGATAGTGTCAGTCTTCCAGATTATAGTGGCTCTTCCAGGTCTTCTGCCTTCCCTGTAGGGCTGAAACACTTGTCACTGTCTCCAGGTTAACTGCAGGGAGTCTGGTCGGACTGTGCTGGAGCAGTTGCTACTTGTACCCTGCCTTCCCAGCCCACATTTTAGAATTCTTTTGCTGTATACTCGGCATATAGATAGTAATTCAAAATAAAGTACAGCAGTGTTGTACTTCAAAGAAAGTACAACAGCCACAGAAGAGGTGAGCATGTTCAGTGTGTAGGGAGTCTTACATTGATATATTTACAGTGTTCTTAGTAAATTGGAGAGATTTTGGTAGTAAAACATGTAATCATTTAAGTTTCTTCATTGAACACTAGAGGGCCATGTAGCACCTTGTTGATGGTGCTGTTTTCATGTATTTAAATATATTATTGTCTGCTTGTCTCTTGTCTGTCATTTCTTGACCCAATTTGGAATAAATATTTAGGGCAGTTATATATATTGTCCTATAATATTTTTGTATTTTTTAAAGCAAGCAACTAGCATATTCTCATTTGCTATTTAATAACAAAATATACCTTGTATATTTTGACAAAATATATCTTGTCACTTGCTTTGGAAGGACGAGTACAGCTTTGAAAACTTGTCATGAATTTACACAGAATCTTCAACCAGAAGACCTCCCATGACTGGATGCTCTGGGCTTCCTCAGCTTGTGTGCAAAAGAGAAAGGCCCCTCTTGTGTTAGCACTAGTGTGACCTGTCAGCATCCAGTCATCTTGAGGTGAAGAATGTTTAGCAGTTGATTGGATTTTGTGGCGACCCATCACCTCTAGGCCCTTACTAAGTAGTGTGACCGTGTGAAGCGGACCATGAACAGTTCGTTCATACTCTCAGAAATACGTACTACTGCTTGTTAAAGTTCAGAATTGTCCTTTCTCACTATGTGTATTTGACAGAACCCTCCTCTCTCAGCTTCTGTTATGTTTCTGGAGGACGTAGGTCATTCTCACTGGTCAGTATTCACACTCTGTTTTTGAGTGGGCAAGGATGGCGAACACAGTAGAAACAGCTCTGCACCTGAGGCCGTGCGGCCGAGAACGGTGGGACTCTGACACCATCCGCCATGTGAGCCTCCATATCCCTGAGCTCCTCCTTTTGGGTGGGCATCTTATTATTCGACTGCTTCCTTTGTTTATGTACTAGAATATACTGGCAGTTTGAGTTTGGAGATCTAAATTGTATGGGTAAGATAATCTCTTTGCATATGATGAATGTTAAAGTTACTGCTTGTAATGGCAATTCCTGGTTGTCGCCCTGACTATATCTGGAATGAACTGTAAGCCAGATATGGAAGGCACACTTATGATCTGGACCTAGAGGCAGGAAGACAGCATGCCTTGATTCAGACCTTGAGGAACCCTTTCATCTGTCCACCCCTGCTGTTGGAGCACGGTGTAAGGACAGGGTAGAGGTGGGGCGCTCTTCCCCCGCTTGCCCTCCTCCTAGCACACCAGCTGAGACCCCAGCCCCGTGGGGCTGAAGAGCTCCTGGGGTCTTTCCATTTATACTTAGCCATCACCGGGCTGCAGCCTGTAAATCATCCCAATAGATTTGCGTGCTCGCGTGCGCACGTGTGTGTATGTGTGTTTATGTAAACGCATTTATGTGTATAGAGAGATCCATTTCATGAGAGAGCTTCATTCTGTGAAGCTCTGTGACTCTAGGAGAGCCCTGACTAATGCCTGCAGTTGACAAATCGCGTGTTACTGCTAAGATTGCAGTTGATATGCTTTTGCCATGTACTTGCTGTTCTCTGCATCAATACTGTTTTTCTGCTCCTATGGTTTTATATTTTTGGCAGATTAATGTGAGTTTAGGTAACTAAACACTTTTTGCTTGGGTAATGATATGTGTGTCTGTGTGAGGGTGTTGGGTCCCTTGGAACTGGAGTTACAGACAGTTGTGAGCTGCCACATGGGTGCTGGGAATTGAACCCGAGTCCTCTGGAAGAGCAACCAGTGCTTTTAACCCGAGCCATCTCTCCAGCCCCGAAAGTTAAGTCTTTACCTGACTGGAAAGGTGGATCAGTACTTGATGTGAGAATGCCTGTGCGGCTGCCTGCGCGGCTGCCTGTGCGGCTGCCTGCTCCCACAGAGCTGGAGATGCCAGGCTCGTCTTTTTACGCCTGTGTTTCCAGATGGTATTTCACGATTTCTTAATGCTCCTCATGTTCTAAAATGTTAATAAAACTTTTCTTTGCTTTTGTTTCCCTACAAGTCACCTTTATTTTAGATCATATACAGAAAAAAGTGGGTGTTTATTACTCATTGCAAAATCAAAATAGTTTTCATCAAGTAAATAAACATTAATAAGAATCGGGTAGAAATATAGCACTGAGTGCCACAGCTGTGCTATGTGGTATGTTTGCCTTTTGAATTATTATTTACTACTGATTTTATTTTTGTGTGTGATGTTAAGAGTGGGTGAGGCTTGGTAAGGCACCATTCTACAGTGAAGGCTCTGTAGGTTCCATACTATACTGGAGCTGTATGCTTGGTGCTGTTTGTTTGTGTTTGTGTTTTGTTATCCACTGGCACATTACACCTTCTGTACAAGTCAGAGTGGAACTAGAATTGAAGCCGTGGGTCTGAGTCACACGGAGGCCGAACAGTCTTTTTCCCATCGTGCAATCTCAGGCCTTATCCGCATGTGTTCTTCTTACCTGAGCTGCCTCGGGCTTTATTCTGTGACCTCAGCTCACTTGGGCACAGCACATCCGTGTGAAAAGCAAGCTGAGTCTTTTTAATGACTGCCAAGGCGGTCACAGGTTGTTTTAAAGGACAGAATGTTTAAAGATGTTTAAAGAACAGAAAAGTCTGGCAAGTGTTTTAAGTGAAGAGGATATGGTCTCTGCCTTTCCAAGTAATAAGCAGCCTTAGGGTCGCACCTCAAGCAGAGTGAAGACGGGAAGACACAGCGGTCTTTGGGGCTGTGTCTGCTCTAGGCTGCTGTATTATCTGGGCTCTCCGTCCTGCTGACCTTTCTCACTGAGAGGCTATAGATAAATGGCGGGTGTTTCACTGAATCTGGACTTTGCTAGATTTGCTAGGATTTTAGACGCTTGGGCCCACCTTCTTTATAAATGTAAACATGGCGGCTCAGGATGAACTTCTAGGTCCTCATGTTTGCGTAGCAATCACTTGCCATAGCCTCCGACTTCTTCCTCTTAACGGCCAAGGTCTTTCCACACTAGCACACTGGGGGGTTATAGAATTGAGTTACTTTATCTTTTTGATAGCTAATTAGTGTTTTATTTATTGAAGAAATGAAAACTCAGATGTCTGCTATAAAATTGTTGAGATTTATGAGAGTATCAGTTCATCCAGGAATGAAACCCCAAATTAACTATTTTCTATAATTTGATTGTTGTATATTTAAGCTATTTTATTCAGAGTAAAACTTAAATTCTTTTATTTATATTTTAAAGATATATATGTACACACACACACACACACCACTCTTCAGGCACAGAGTAGTGTGACTTCCTGGCCTGCAAACAGTCTTGACGACTTTTGCAGGAGAAATAAATGATTTATAGGTATTATTTTAGCAGAAAGGTTGATGAGTTATTTGTGCTTAAGCTTGCTTATGAAAGTAATTTAAATGACAGGCTAGATTTTTACATTTATTTTGAAAACTGGAGGATGAAGTTGTTTGAGCCTCTCCCAGTCATCACATGAAGTTAGGATTCTTGCATGATTGAAATACCTGTAATTACAATGCCATTTTTGTCATAGTTGGCTTAAAGGTACAGCTATATTAATCATCAGCTGAATTCTTGGTGAGCAGCTGTGTAAGGCCAGTTAAACAGCTGGGGTAACCCAGCACAGAACTTGAGAATTAAACTTAATCATGAGGTAAATTATGTTATAGACATAGAGGACTTCATATTGGCATTGCTGAGATGCTTAGAAAACTTAATCTGGAAGTTGGACTTTAGTTTTTTAATCTCAGATATTTCTTTAAATGCCGAATAAAAGAATGAGAAATTTGTTGTGAAGTTAACAGTTCTTAGATTCAAATATAAGATGAAAATCTATCAGTCTATATGCCTTGTATGTCACTGCCTAGGTCACTATGGTAGATAAGAGAAGAATATATATATATATATTTGTTAAAATATATATAATTTATTGCAGTGTTAACTTCTTGAATTTCATCTTTTGGTTCATTTTTAAAACTTTTTCATTGCAGCTATATCTTCTGTCCAGTTAAAATACTGTCTTTGTATATAGCTCGACTACACTGCCTACCACACAGTCACAGCTGCCTGCTCTTGAAGAGTATACACAAATGAATTGAAGCAGTGAGTTTTATTCAGATGTATTTTATTTTAAAATTTTAAAAAATGACATTCATTTTTGGGGCGGGGTGGGTACACATGGTCAGAGAACAACCTATAGGAGTTGGTTCTTTTCTTCTACCATCTGGGTCCCAGGGATCCCAGGCTTGGCAGCAAGCTCCTCTCTCCACTAAGCCATGTTGCTGGCCCTTGGCTCTATTTTGTAGAGCCAAGGCAGTTCAGCTTTATTGGTCATTAACTTGTAGTCATTGAATCGGTGCCTGATGAGGCATCTGCATAGGACTAATACCGGTACAATGTGCGTTCCAGACTGCGGTTCCCCCAGCCTTCTGCCCCGTTCTCCTCCTTGGGAATCTGAAGTGTGGGGTAAGCAACAGCCTCAGGTGGCAATGAACCTCGAATCTAAAAGTCCCCCGATACTCTATGTGTGCTGCACAGCTGCCCTTCTGCTTTGGATAATTCAGCCTAGACAAGGCTCTCAACCTCCCCAACACGGTGCCGCTTTAATGAAGTTCTTCATGCTGTGGTGACCGCAACCATAAAATTATTTCTGTTGCTATTTCATAACTGTAGTTGCTACTGTTATGAATCATAAATATCTTTTTCTGATGGTCTATGGTCACCCCTGTCAAGGTCATTCTAACTCTCCCCGCCCCCCGCCAAAGGGGTCACAACCCACAAGCTGAGAACAGCTGGGCAAGAGGATGTTCATTGGGAGAAAAGTTCAAGTAAGTTAATAGATGTTAACTTTTTTAAATAATCAAAATATCTGGTGTCCGATGGTGTGATTTCTGTCACCTTTAAGCTGATCATTTTGGTGAACTTTCTGGCCTTTTACTTCTAATTCGTTACTTATTTTCAGCCAATCACTTGGGCATAGCTGGGAATTTCCAGTGGAATTTGGAGCAGCCACCTTGAACACATAAATCACAATAGCTGCAGTATCCAGGATTCTGAGATTTCTGTTGGTTTAAAATACTGTGTGTGTGTGTGTGTGTGAGTGTGCACATGTATGTACAGCTTTCAGATTGTGAGTGTGTAGCCACCAGGTCTGTTTGTAGACTACTTTTATAAACCGTGTGCTGTTTCAGAACCTGTGCTACTGTCTGCTCACGTGGTTAGGGCTGTCCTTTGTGTTTACATGAGGAAAGCCCAGTCATGTGCTGTGACGGGCACTTTTTGAGCACTTAAATGCTGCTCTGAACTTGTCTAGAAACAATTCTGGGTGGACTTTAACTTTTCATAAAAACAGTTCTTCTATTGATTTCATTTTATGAATACTAAGGGTGTATGAGACGCACCATAAAATTAACTTTTTATTTCATACTGAATGTCTTTTTCTACGGTTGAGGTATTACTAATGCAAGCAGAGGACTTGGTTTCTGACTGCATCTTCGTGCATAAATTGCTTAGTGGGTGGTAGTGTGATAGTCTTCCCTGTTTGGTGCTGGCCGTGAAAGACTGAACACTGATCCGCCCAGGAAGTAACTCTTAGAATGGATCAGAGCATGGCTGACAATACTCTGTTCTCTATTGGAAGGGTAGTTATTTTAATTTATTTCACTTTAGCAGTGCTGTTAATTTTAAGTATCTAGAATTTTCTATTTCACCAAGAATTATATTCTTTTTGGCTTAAATTCACAGAAGCATTGAATACCACTAAGATCCAATGGCATGCCCACGATACTGAATCATTTTATTAGAGCTGGTGCAATGGCCCATGCCTAGCTACTTAGAAGCTGAGGCAGGAGGATTCTTTGAGAGAAGACTGCTTGAGCCAGTATTGTGAGGCTGGCCTGGCGATGTAAGGAGACCCTTTAACACTTACTGTGTAACTTACCGTGTTACACAGTTGGGGTGCCTGCCGCATGTGCTGTCCATAGAGTCCTTCATTGTGCTTTTCTTGTATAGTTAAGCACATGGCACCGGCTCCAGCTTAATATGTTAGCAGTTGATATGACGTGTACACTGTCCTTGGTGTCCTTTGTTAGCCAGGGGCTTCCTGTATACTTCAGTTCTAGGTTGAGAGCATGGCTTCAGAAATGAGAGTTTCTCAAAGCCCAGACCCTTGAAAGTTATACCTACCCTCATTGGTCATCACTGAAGGCTTGGTTGGGCACACTCCATTTGGTGTTAGGTTTGTTGGAGTTGCAGTGCTCAGCACAAGCCAGTTGAGGGCAGCTGTTTACCGATTTTAAGCACTTGGTGCTTCTGAAACTGTGGTTTCTGATCTACTACAGTGTTCATTTTCTCTCCTGTGTTTTTCTGTTATTGTAAATAATCATGGGATCATGGGAAGTCTGGTTTTCCTTCCTCATAATTGTTTAGTTCTTCAGGAACCAAGGGAGAAAATTTGATGTTCATTTAAAGTTTTCCCCAGTTCCAGGTCCCTTAAACTCCCAAGTCTTTCTACTTACGTCAGACTTTAAAATTGCACAGATGGGTTGAGTCTGGGACTCCAGATCTTAAAAGTGCACACATGTGAACAGTGTGACTTTACCAGTCTTTGATTGTCAGTGTGAATACAGACAGTGTTTGGTGTGCTGCTGTTTAATTAACCAGCCTTTGATTGTCAGTGTGAGTACAGACAGTGTTTGCTGTGCTGCTATTGGAACCAGTCTTTAATTGTCAGTGTGAATACAGACAGTGTTTGCTGTGCTGCTATTTAATTAACCAGTGGTTTAAGTAAAAGTTAAATTGCAACTGAACTGTTTGGTATGCTTTTATGCAGAATGAATGCTAAACTCACAGAATATACTGCCCTCTTTAATTTATTTTTAACACTGAAGTATCATTAGCTTCTGTGTGGTTCAGAAAGAAATTAGAAGGACCAGTTGTTTTCAGAGATCACCATTGAAACAAATTGTTTTGAAAATAAAGATCTCAATTTGTATAAAATTATATTGTAATATTAGCAAATAGGTAGTAATTATATCTGGGGATACATTAGCAAAGGGTTGTTCTAAGGAGACAGACAAAATATGAATGAGGGTTATTGTATATGAACAGAAACGCCAGTCTTAACTCTAGAGACTAACATGAGCATCAGAGGAGATGCTGAGACTAGGAGATTGCGGCATTTGTTCTGAGGTGATCTAAGCTGTTTAAGCTCCCCGCACCCCTACCATGGCAGTTTGTAGATTACCAGTGTCCTTAAGGTATCTTCTCTGTCCTAACCCTGATCGTTGTTGGGGATTGATGCCGTGTACACACTGCTATGCATTTCTTAGAGCATGTTCTTGTTGAGAAGTGATATGTGACTGTGATCATTGCTCATCATAGATTATTTTGTAAATAATAAACACAGTGTGCATGTGCTTGTGTGTGTGTGTGTGTATGTGGGTGTCTGTGCTGTGTACTCTCATGTAGAGGACAGAGGAAGACATCACTCCTTGCCGTATTCCCTGAGACATCCTCTCACTGAACCTGGAGCTAGGCTGAAGTGTAACCATCTCCAGAGATCCCGTCTCTGTCCCCTGCACAGCACTGAAGTTACAGACCCGTGGGAACACACCGAGCTTCTTATGTGGGGGTTACAAAGCTTCATACTCAGGTCTTCGTGCTTACACAGCAAGAACTCTCAGGTCCATGGAGCCGAGTCTCCAGTTGTGGGGTTAAGGACTTCTGTATGTGTATGCTTCTATCCTCATTTGCCTTCTAAATTTGTTGCTGTTGAATACCCCTAACATAAAATGTAATGTTTGTCCATGTGTATTCGGTGGCATTAAATACATTCACAGTATTGCATAACAATTATGCACAACTCTCTGGAACGCTCTCATTTTTTTCTGACCGAAACTCTGTAGCGGTGTTAATACATTTACTTCCACCTTTGGGACCATCCTTCTGCTTTCTGTCTCTGAACTGAACTTTCCCTGCATGCTGCCTGAGTATTTGGTATAAATGGAGTCACGCGGCATCTGTCTCTTTGTAGTGTGCTTGTTTCACTTAGTGTGATAGACTCGATTTTCAACAGTGTAGTGAGGCAGGAATTTTCTTTCTGAAGGCCAAACAGCATTCAGCTGTATGTGTGCATGCAGCACTGTGTGTACTTGGGTCATCTGCACTCTGGCTCTGCTGGGACTGATGTGCTGTAGTCGTGGTCATTCTAGTCAGGCCCCTGCTTTTCTGTCTTCAGTGTCTAGACGTGGAAATGCTGAGTGATGTGTTGGTTTTGCTTATGGGTTTGGGGAACTGTCATACCATTTTTCATGACAGTTACAGTGATTTCCACCATATTCCAAGTCCCCTACATACTGCCAGTGAGCTTGCATTTTCACCTGCATTTCAGATTTTGATATTAGAGAGAAAGATCTGGTTTAAGAACATAACATCAGGATAGGGCTGGGAATAGTTGTCATTTGTAAACTGTCTTTTCATCAGTCTGCTCTTTATAGAGTAAGATTGATCTTTCCAAAGTGTATGTGTGTGTGTGTGGGGGGGGGTTGAAAAGAAGCCAGACAAGGTGGCTCACCTCTATAATTCTATAATTTGGCGTTAAAGGCAGGAGGATCAGGAGTTCAAGGTCATTCTTGGCTGCGTGGTAGCTTGAGTGGTTAGTTTAAGGGATATTTGAGATTCTGCTGCAAAGATCAGTTTGGGAATACTTTGAGATGGAGTCTTTGCCTCCAGCTGACCTTGGGCATTAGGGAGCCATTGAAAGGTCTTCAGGAGTAGACCGTACAGGCTCGTCCTTTTCTGTGTTTTAGGAAGATTGTCTAACTGATATGTTGGAGAAGTTAAACCCTGGGAATTTTCACGCACCAGTCAACGTTTCAGGCACTTAGTTTGTGTCAGTATGCTCAGTGCCATGGGTTTCTTAGAGCATGTCCCTGCTGAGAAGTGGCACATGACTGCAGTCACTGTCTATCATAGGTTGTTTTATAAAAATAAACAACTTACGTGCCTCCAGCCAGTCTTGTGACCATTATGATGGAATTGGGGACTTTTTCCAAATTACAGAGAAAGTGAGATTGGTGATCCCTAGTAGAATCATTCAAGGTTATTAATAGCTAGAGAGAAGTAGGGTGTGCCTACTGTCTTGGTGAGCGTGGGATAAGGAATGGTTGCATGGAAAGGGAAAGAGCACCAGCTAATACAGACGAGGTGGAAGAAACACCTTGTTTTTAACATGCGGAAGGAAACACTCCTTAAATTTGAAGCAACTCAAAGCATTATTCAGATATTTATGGTGGTACTTGAGAAAGAAAGACTTAACAAGAGAAAATAGTTATGCATGTTGTGGATTTTGTAAAGAAAATCTGTTTAGCTGAAGCACCTTGTTTAGCTGAAGCGTTCCCAGGACCCTGGGCCAGCCCTGCCTGCTCCTGTCCGCCACTCTGTGGGAGCTCACCAGCTGTTTGACTGGCAGGAGCAGGAGCGCTCCCTTCAGGAGTTTATAATCCTGGCTATTCTAGGACAGTTTGCACTTCACCAAGCCTCAGACAGGTCAGGACACTCGCAAAGAGAAGGTCGAAAGACAAAGCAGCAGCAGGCCTTGGGTTCTCAGCCTTTTAAAACTTCTAGTAGTTTCTTTGGATTTGGTGGTTAGTGTATTAGTAATGTGCCTGCATTACATATAGAGAGTATTTATCAACTAGGAGGAGTTTAAAAATGTCAAAGCCGGGAAAAGCTCCTGTGAACCATGGCTTGGTTCCTGTTGATCTTAAAACTGCAAAAGAGCCCCTGCCACATCAGACCGTGATGAAGATATTTAGCATTAGCATCATTGCCCAGGGCCTGCCCTTCTGTCGACGACGGGTAAGTCTGTCACATTTGAAAATCAAGAACGTTTGTTTCTCTCCTCGTGAAGCAGTGCCGCAGATTTCCGTGTGTATTTTGAGGAAGGCCAGCAGTGCACAGTGGAGCCAGGGGAAACTCACACAGCACTAGCTTATAAGGTGATCTGGAGCCTGGTAGGGTCACCCACTATGCTTTTTTGTCTCATTTATTTTTCCATGAGGTTAGAATACTGTAAATTTATTTCAAACTGGTTAATATGGAAAAGATATGTCTTGAAATATGTGAATACAAATTACAATCTCAATTTTGAAGCTTTTGTTTTGATGGGATCCAAAAGCTGCTGCTGGTATATCCCTTTCATGTGGGAATACAGCATCTAGTTCAGAGAGCATTCCAGGTCCTTAGACTTCTTTGGCCCTTAAAGCTGGGTTATTTTTAAAAGCTGTTTCATGAATTAAAACTTATGAGAGATGTCACTTTTTTGCTGAAACAGAAGTAGCATGCTGCTGTGTGACACAGTTTATATATAGACATCTAAACTAACGTGCATTTTGCGAACTAGTGTTACTGTTAATCAAGATCCATTGGATGTTTTTCAGTATAGCCTACTGAAGCTATTAGGATTCTCTAGCAGTACATGTTTTTTCTAACTTAGCTGGTGTTGCCATTTTTAATTATTTACTAGAGTGATATATTTATGGAGCTGAAATACATTTATGACCCTGAATACATTAGGCCCAAACACATGTGTATTCATGTAGGAACACATTCATGCGTACACACACAGTCTCTTTGGAAACAAATCAGAACGTTAATCAGTGCTGTTAGTGTCTTACATCTCATAAGTTACTTTTTTTAAAACTGAAGAAGACAAGTAGAATAATTCATAACACTAAAAAAACAGTCTCGTCTCTGTAAAGAGCCTTTTCTTTTTGCTGAGACTTAAGTAGGTTTTGTAATTTTTTTTTCTAATTGCTTAGTTCCTTTTGAGTGATTTCAGCTTCTGTCTGAAGTAAATGGCAGCTGTGCTGTAAAACAGAGTTAAAGCAGTGTTCTAGAAGCGGGAAACAGAAGTACCTCTCTTGTCCTGTTTCTTCTCCCTTTCTTCCCTGGTCTTTCCATCTTCATGGCTCCCTTGTCTTTCACCTGTCAGTTTGAAAGCTTCTGTGGACTGAGTTCAGCGCTCACATTTGAATGTTTTACAAGAGGCCTCTAACAGCTGTAAAGTCATTCGTAAAATAGCTGATTAATTTAGTCCTTTCCTGAAAGAAAATACCAACACAAAGAAGTTTGAAAGACAAAACTTAAACTTATAAAAACATGAATCCTTTTTACACTAAATATTTAAAATATTAATAACCAAGTTAAATTTATGCTGTTCTTCCTTTTGGAGTTTTAGTGGGTGGGAGACTCTATGTCATGGCGCACTCATTTGGAAACTGTGTAGCCGCTGGTCCTATGGGGAGAAGGACCTGGAGACCTTCCTGGAGGTTTCTGATGTCACTGCTCTGACTTTCCTAGGTTACAGCTCTGCAGCTGCAATGCCATGATAAAACTGAGTATGAAAATAAAACTTGTACTGGAAGATTAGAAGTAAAAAAAGTGTCTAAAGATTTGAAAAGATTTAATCTTTAAAAAACAAATCAGTACATTGGGTTTTTGTGTGCCTGCTAGTAACTGAGTGTTGCTTGTCTCATACGCGCTGACTCTGAGAGACACCAGAGCCAGGAGGTCTACTCTTTCCACACTTGCTTTCTGAAATGGACTTACATTATCTTTGTTAGTTCACCAACTTTTCTCCCTGGTACAGTTATGGCAGATATTTTAAGTGTATTTTGTAGATGAGCAAATTCTTCTGAAGTGCCATATAGTTGATTATATTTTATGCCAGATGTTTGAGAGAACATGATATCCCTTTTATAGATGCTGAGTCAGTTCATGTTTGCAGGGCTAATGTTCTGAACAAAATTGAAAACATGACATATGAAAATTGTGAAAAATTCTTTAAAGCCATAATCATAGCTATAGTTTCAACCTCTCTTCCTCCCTCTCTCCTCTTTAGAAAATGTGCTTGACTTATTATCAAGAATCATATCAATGTGAGTAGTCTGATTTCTAGACTCTTACCAGAAGTATATGAGCATTAAATTTTTGTAGCAGTAAATAAATAACAAACTAGCTATTAATTAGCAACTGTCGAGTTAAAAGACTTTAGCATCAATGAACCCATCAGTTAGACTGTTAGAAGCCAACTCTGCAGGGGCCTGGAAAGGGGCTCAGGTGTTAGGAGTGCACACTGCCCTCGCAGGGGCCTGGAAAGGGGCTCAGGTGTTAGGAGTGCACACTGCTCTCGCAGAGGGCGGAGTGTGGAGCCAGCACACCAGGCTCACAGCTCGCCTGCTCCTGCTCCAGGAGATCCTGGCCTCTTCTGGACTCCTCGGGCACCTGCAGTCAGATGCACAGATCCCCTTCCCTGCTATACATACACATACATATAATTTAAAAAATCTTTTAAAAGATAAGCTCTATAGGTAATTCTTAGTTTCGAGGAAATTTAGGAATAAGCCCTGATTATCTGTTAGGAGAATGAAGGATTACACAAGTTTCTTATTCCTTTGAAACTGGGATGCTTTTAATTATGAGAGTAGTATGTTTCTGATATCCAGTTTCACTATTTTTTTTTCACATTTTGAGGATATCTAAAACAAGGGTGCAGAATTGTTTTCTTTTTACTAAGAGAAATATTGGTGAATCTTACAATTGGTATATTTGAAGAAAGCCACTCTTAATACATAAATCTCATTTACTGATTTCAGCTTTGGAACACCTAAGTATCTAGACTATTCTTGTAGAGTTATTTTGTCAGAAATTTTGGAATGATATGCAGTTGTTGGTATAGATAAGATCCCCCTCCCAACCCCCAGACAGGCTTTTTCTGTGTGTAGCTCTGGCTGCCCTAGAACCCACTCTGTAGAGCATTCTGGCTGCGAACTCCCGCCTCTGACTCCTGAGTGTTGGTGGCTAACACCCAGCTTAGATCTTAAACACCTGGTTGTGCTGGTTCCTGGCCAGATCGTGACCTCCGGGCGGCTTGTGTGTGGGTCTGTGTGGTATGGGCTTGAGCAGCATGGGAGACTGGGTGGGGTAAAGCTTGGTGACAGGCAGGTGTGGGGAAGGACCCCGTGGTCCTTTTTTGTTAAAGAACTCTGGTTCCTTTTTCGTAAACCATTTGTTTCTTGAGGCAGTGTTGCTGTGACTGTCCTGCCTCAGCCTTCCTAGTACAGCATTGGAGGTATACAGATTTAAAGAGCCCAGTGTGTAGTCCAGGTGCTGCGCTTTCCTTAATCTGTACCTGACTTAGATGAACGTTAAGCACTGTAAACCAATAAGCTTCTCCGGTTAGTCGACACAGGAGTGGAGACTCAAACAAGTGAACTCTCCCAGGTTTTGCGGTGAATGGCAGAGCTGGTGTTTAGTCTCAGAATTCTGGTCTTTAGGTACCCACTAGCCTTACTCCCATCCTTTGTGGGCTACACAACGCAGACTTTCCCCTTACAAACGTGACACTTTTCAATTTTTGTAGCAGAGTCCTTTTATAATCTTAAAATGTCTTGGGTAATCGCCTTTAAGATTTTAAATTTAAGTCACACATTGTGAAACCATTTTACTCAATGAAAATCTTGAAATGTTCGTGTCACTTGCTGATTTGTACCTAGGTGGTGGTGCTCAGCTGACAGCCATTGAGACAGGTCTCCGTCACCTTGATGCAGCATCCCTCCCGTCCACAGCCTCTACCAGTGCTGTGCACCAGGACAGGAGTGGCATTGCACCCCTTCAGCGATATTGCTGTGGGTGTGGAGTTTTTGTTAATCATTGTGCCATTAATAAAGTCAAAGCTGTATTCAGATTTTTAATGTTCTTTCAGACATAACTTAGTAGGTTGTTTTGTATGCATAGACGCATTAGTTCAGGCTGTATGTAATTTTAATCATGTTCTTCTAGTGGGCTTTAGACCAGGCAGTTAGACCTTTTCAGCAAAGGCCTACCACAGTTATTAAGCAGTTGTGTTGTTTCTTAGGAAGAACATCTCTGATTATCCATTTTGCAGTAAAATCTTCATGCCTGTAGCATGCTCCTAAAGACTATGCCACGATCACCATGGCCTTTCATGATAAAGCAGATGTATAAATTACACCATTCTGAATTTAGAAATGTAAATGTCTCCCCAAATTATCTAACTGAATAGTTTATATAGTGACATTTTGTTTACCTCTAACGCCTCTTACATCTCAAAAATAGGACATGCTTATTATATGCAAAAGGTTTTTCTTCCTAAATTGTTAGTAATTTTACTGCTCAGAAACAACCAAAACAATAGTTTTAAATATTTAATTATTTTAAAACCAAATTGGCGGTTGTACCCATTCTTAATGAGTTGCTAGTGTTTCTCTAAGACCATGAGTACTGGAAAGTGTCTGATCTGCCACATAAATGTGCCATAAGTCTGCCAAGTACATGATACTTGTAGAATTGTTAGTTTGAATAGTGACATGCTTTGGCTATACACACACACACACACACACACACACACACACACAATTTCTAATCATATCACTACACACAGATTTGTAGATGTAGAATTATTTGGTAAAGGAAATTAACTTTATTCTATTCTTAGTGGCTAGTGATAGATCACTTTCCAGAAAATTGTACCAGTTATAAAAATACCACAGGGGCTTTCTAACATTATTAAAATATAAAGATAATTCCAAGTCTATTTATTCTTAACAGAAACATTTTATGGTCATTCACTTAGGTAATATCTGTCCTGGAATTTTCATTAAGTATGTATCATTATTTTTTATCAAGAAAATGTCAAAATAAATCCAAAATTATTTGTTCATGGTGATTGTTTCTTTAATGTGAAAAAGGACATTTGCCATAGACTTGTCACTTGTATTATTTCCAACTGTTAAGGATTTTCTACTTTTCTCATGTTCTGTGTTTTGTATAGATTGCCTACATGTGGGATTTTTAAAAATGTATTTCTGATTCACTGTCTTCTTTTTATTGCTGGTCTTCTGATAGGTGCCTTGGTTTTTATGTCACATAATACTCTACATTTCTGAATTTTAGTGAGGTATTTTTACAGTATAAGTGCCGCCTCTCCCACAGTGTCCTGCTATTAATAATCTCTGCTACGAGAGGTCTTCTCATGCTGGCAGCAGCTGCCAGAGATGCTTGCCTGTGTCTAACACAGTGTTACTTCGGGTAACATTTTTGTCATAGCTTCGCCAATTAGCCACTTTCTAGGCTTACCTTGCTCTCCCCTTCCTTCTAAATTCCATTCTTGGCATAATTAACTTTGATTCATTGTAGTTTTTAGCAAGTCTTCTCATCTAAGATGCCTCGATAAGCAAATCAGTTTTCACTCAACATCTGTTTCCAGGAACCTTCAGTTGAATAAACAGACATGTGTGGATATCTCTTTAACAGATATAAAACCTTTAAACATGCATCAGCCCCTTGTGTTAGCTGTGGGTCTGTGTCTCCAGGTCCTTTCATGCCTGGATGGTTAATCCTTCCTCCAGGTACTGGTTCTGCCTTAGGAGTCCTCGTATTCTCCTCAACCTACTGCGCTTGCCGTGTTACCTTTGCCCTTGACGTGATTTGGCTTCTGAGTGGTGCTGTGTGCCTGCCTTGTAGAAACTGGTGGCTTCAGTGAGGCTCTCAACTCAGAGGTTGAGGCTGACTCCAGAACTTCTTTACACTGCAAGTGATATTCAGGAGGAAGTTAGTATAAATATTTGTATGACTGGCTTGTTGAAATAGCTGTTAAAGTTGAAAATTCCTTCTAAGAGTTTTTGTGCCATTAGAGCATAGCATGTTTTTGTTTACTGTGTTTTAAATGACTGTGCAGCTGTGATTTTGAATATTTCATTTCTAAATTTAACCAAACTCAGATACAGTTTGACGCTTAATTTTAAAAGTAATTACTACTTACCAATTTTGAAAGCGAAGGTGAAACAAATGAGCAGTATAGTCATCTAGGAGGTCCTTTTGAGAGCCATTTGGGAGGCACAGGGACACGAAAGCGTCAGAAAAGATAACGGAAAGAAAAGCACAGTACTTAGAAAAAGAGGAAGATGCGTGCTGTGGGAACCGATCTCGAGGGAGCTTTTCCAGAGTGTCCGCTCTCCACTCCAGCGTCAGAAGGGCTGACATTTGCAGGTCTTCTCTGTCCTCTAAGGCTGACAGTTGATGACTATGTTACAGCATGCAAGTTAAAATCCCATCAGTCCTTTTCTTCCTAGAACTGTGCATGCCTCACACACAGCTGTGAGTAAACAAAGTAGAAGTCATGGTTTCCTGGGGGAGGCTGCGCTCTCAGTAACATGCAAGGCGCTGGCTATGAATAGAAACTCCTGTACAGGGTTATGCAAAAAAATAAACAAAAACATGCAACACTTACATCTGCGGTAAAGCCTCACGCCATTGTAACACAAAAGGGAAAATGTCTAAATGAGACTCTGTACAAAGAGGGGCCCTCAGTAGTTAGAAAGACTTCAGAGTAGCTTTGCTTTCAACCATGGCGTTTGCTGAGCTGGCCATACAGGAAGCGGGGCTGTAGCTTTGCGTGCACCTTGTTCCTCACGTTACATCTGCTGCTGCAGGTTATCCACCTGTACGGAGTGCCTGGAACCAGGTGGAGAGCTTCTCCTTACCCTGGGATTAAACAGGACTAGGGAGAGAAATGCTGTGCTCTCACAGAGCTTAAACTCTAGTTTAAGGAAGCCAAAAATACTCGTACAGATGCTCATGTTTGATGCCAGAAAATGAGGTAATGACAAGACACCACTCTAAGTATTTCTACCAAAAAAACTCATATAATACTTAAGATAATCACATGAAGTAGGTGAGTTACATCATTCCTATTTACATGTGTGAGAGCTCTAAGGCATAGGAAGGTTTAATAACATGTCTCACAACTAGGAGTTACGTAGTTTTTCTCAGTCAGGTGGCCAGGTGCAAGGCACAGCCACTGCTGTGCCCTGTAGTGAGGACTTACTCATTCGTCACCCTTGTCACAGGAGGCTGGGTTCCCATCACACCGCTGCTAGTTACTACTTTCACCTTGCCATTGGCTTGGTACCAGTGCCCATCAAAAGATGCTGAGTACATGGGGCAGAGTTGGGAACTTTGAACAAATCTGTCTATAAAGCAGGTCATCCTTATAGCCTTCACACAGAATGGTCTCAGTATGCAATTAGGGCATTGCTTTCTAGACATTTTTGTCATTGAGTTTTACTAGTATTGGGGTTTTACTTCCATTGTTAAATCGAGGCATAAAACAAATTAAATTAGCACATGATATACAAATTTCCAACCACACTAAAGAAACACTGAATCATCTCTAGTTACCCACAGCAAGCTGTACAAATGGTTAGTAGCCTTAATATCAAAGGGCAAGGCTACTTATATTTGTAACTCACACTTTAAGAAACAAATTGAATAGTGAGCAGCAGATGAAAAGTATACTAAAAATAAACTTGCAAGTAAGTTCCTAGCAAAGTAAATACTTTGAAATAAACCTGCACAGCCCCTTGCCTGCATACGGGAAATCTAACCAGCCCTGAAAACTAAGATTTAAAAGACTTAACTCACAGCTCATGTTATGGCCTTCTTTAATACTTATCTAAATGATTATTTATTTTGCTGCAGAAATAACTAATGTAACATGCTAGGACTTTTTGTAATATATGTGCCATATGACTTTTCTAAAATCCAGAATGCACATATAAGAACTCAGCTGTCTTCAGAGTTAGAAAGCTCAGTCTGTTGAATTGTAAGATTCATAACTATAATTTACATATAAAAATGGAATGTACTTGGAAATGTCAGGGTTGAGTCCCTGTACAGATACATATGCATATTTAAAGCATGTATTACATAGATAAATAACCTAAATTATATTACCCTAGTTATAGGTAGGTCATTGTAATATAATGATAGTTTGGAGTTTAAATATTATATTTCATCAGTGATTAAGATACAACAGATGTATACATTAAATCATGGGAAAGAACCCCAACCACATTTGAAGATCTGTGTACATCAAAATAAGATCAAAGCTAATTTCACTTTAACCCTTTCATTACAGATTTCTGTTTTGTTGACTTTGCTAGTATTGTGAAGTTGGACAAGACAGAGCGGCTTCCCATAAGGACACCACTGATGCCTGTCTGTCTCTTGAGAGGTGCATCCCTGTTCTCATTCTGTAGTCATACGTCAAAACCCAGAACAAGCTGGAAGAGTGGAAGATGTGTGAGCTCAGGGCAACTTGGGCGGCATAGTGGGGCCCTATCTCAAAACAAGAATCAAACCCATAGGCACATGGTTTCATTCATTCATCAAATAGGAATTAGAAAGACCAGACACTGTTCTACTTACAGGGTACACTTATATTTGGACTGTGCCAGAATACAGTGTGACAGCTGACTCTTTTATTTTTATTTTTAATTTATTAATTTTATTTTATGTGTATTCACGTTTTGCCTGCATGTATGTCTGTATTGGGATGTCAAATCACCTGGAGCTGGATTACAGACAGTTGAGAGCTGTCATGTGGGTGCTGGGAATTGAACCCGGGTCCTCTGGAAGAGCAGCCCATGCTCTTAACCACTGAGCCATCTCTCCAACCCTCAGACTCTTTTATTATGCACTTAAAAATATTTGAGAGAGAGAGAGCACATGTATGCAGGTCTCCATAGAATCCAAAGGTATTGGATCTGGAATTAGAGTTACAGGCTGTTGTGAGCCAACTAATAATGAGTGCTTAAATCCAAACTCAGATCTTCTACAAGAGCAGTACACATGCTTAACTGTTAAGCCATTTCCCAGCCGTCTTTTATTATACACTTTTATTTTAAAAGTAGTTGCAATAATTTCTAATAAAGTTTTTTTGTAAGTGTACACTCTTGAGTATACACACTATATATACTTTACCTAAAGAATATATGTGTGATTTCATCTTAATCATGTTTTTATAACAAGACTTTTGTTTGAGAGTCTTTAATGTCCTGTCAACCACAATCCCGGTAACTTGCTTATGAATTATTCCTGGGCCAGAACTGTGTTATCTGCCCTCCATCTCCCTGACTTTCTGTGAAAAGTTATATAAATTAATTGTCTCTAACACATAAATCAATTAAATAATTATAGAAATAATCTAAGAGTTTTTGAAATGTGTTGTAAATTTTTTTGCTGAGTAATAGCATCTCCCTGCCCAAGGTAAATAAATGTAGGCCTAAAGAAACCCAAGACAGAAAAGGTTAAATACTGACCCTAAAACACACGGACATGCTTGTCGTGGGTTATATTGAGATCTGTTTTGAGAAGAAAAGTACAGTAATATTGGATAAAATTCTGTTGCGTTAAATTTCTTCTTCATTGCTTTTGCATGTGGAATTGGAATTTGTTATTCCTGTGCTTATTTACATTTGCTTGTGAATGATTCGTGTGTAGTAGTTCACGTGTGTGCAGTTACAGCTTTTCAGTCACCCGCAGAAATCTTTACCAGCTTAGACATTTTAACTGCCACTGTTACTACTGCTGTGAACACGTAGAGGCAGTATTGCGCTGTTCTGTGAATATTGGCTGAGTTTGGGGATTTTTAAACTGCTGCAGTTCTAGGCTCGTTCTTGGGTGGATGATAACATCTCACTTTTCAATGCACAGTTGATCCTGCTTTGTTAAGTTGAATTCTAGTTCTTATGTATATTATGCAAAGCTCTTGTTTTACAAAAACTCTTAGCCTTAATTTGTATTTGAAGTCAAGGAATATGTTGTTAATTAAAAGAGTAAAATTCATTTGTAGTTAAACAATAAAATGTGAGTAAATTAATTCATGAAAATAGGCAAACTACTAAAGTCAGTGCAGTTTGTCCTAATTGTTTTAGAAAGAGCCTTCTAAGGATGTGAGGGAAATGTTCATCAGCTTGTCAAGCAAACAAACCTAGATTAGTAGATAATCTTACTTTAAGATTCTTTAATTGTACCATTCTTGTAAAATGTACTATTTTTTAATATTAAAACAGTAAGATTATTACACACTTTGTTACAAATTTTTATAGTTCTTTTTTTCTGACTCTCACTAAGAGAAAACTGAGCCAGTTGTATTTCTATCTATTAATTTGTTGTTTTCATTGCTTCCTGCGATCCAAGGACTGCTTTCCACACTTGGAAACACAGTGAACACAGCAAACCCAGTCTTCACTACTGGTTCATGTCAGAACAGCCAAGGGAGAAAGTGGAGGGTGGCGCCGTCCAGACCTGGGCATGAGCTCTCACCTCGTTGTTTACCCAGTAAGCCTTACTGAGTGCATACTTAGCAAGTGAGCCTATGTAAGTGGACACAGTAAGTGCCTACCTCCTAGGATGCTGTCGTGGCCAAACAAAAGAATCTACAGGAAGTGTGGCTTTGTAGCCAGAGCTCACTATCCTCAAGCCCATGTGGCTAAAGAGTGTGATCAGTTCTCAGTATCAATATATCTTACTTCTACTTCTGATTTTTAGAGTAAGTATTTTGATTATTTTTCACATTGTGAAAGAAAATGCATAGCATCAATTTTGAATAGTCTTTTTTTTTTTTTCGGTTTGTCGTGTGACTGGTAATTACTGCCTATAGAAAGTTAATGTGATTTGGTTCTACCTTCATTATGTAGATTCATTCAGTGTGACTACCCTGTATAAAAATTAACCCCATTATGTCTATATCAATGAGAAAATGATACGTGACACCTTTGTATTTTGTCTGGTGTTGGGTTGAAATGCCGTTAAATAGAATTTTTACAAGTGCCAAGTAAGAATTGAAAACAGTTTACTGATTCATGTGTTCTGTCAGTTCCTTCATGTCTCCAGTCAGTCCTCTCCAGTATGAGTTTAAGTTGTGAACCCTTTTCCCTTCCTGCAGCCCCTCAAATTCAGCAATTAAGAAATGGAACGCACTTGTTGGCATCTTTGAAAATGACCTGATCAAAGCAGTGCTCATTACTTTGCAGGAAGAGACTCTGAAGCACTTGAAGAACTGAGCGTCAGATGCTACAAATGCACCTAAACGCTGAGACTCTGCTTTCTTCTTTCTTTTGTATTTTGGTCCTGTGGGGGCCGTGCTCTAACAGGCTTACATGTATGAAGACACACACACACACACACACACACACACACACACACACACACACTATTCTGGTCTGCACCCTGTTTAATAGCTTGTCAGCTATGTTCCTGCTGCAACTGCTTCCTGGGGAAGTGTTGCTCTGCTGTTTTCGCATTAGCTTTGTTATCGTGCAGTATTCTCAGCTGCTCACACTCATTACCATACAGCTGCTGTGTAGAGATGAGGAGGAAGCAGGCAGAAGTTGTACTGGCTACAAGAATAAGAAGCTCTTTTGCAGATGGGGTGCTGGCAGATGGGGCATGTGTTTGAGCAGGTTTTACTAATGACAGAGTGTGTTAAAAATCCTTCTGTTAAAGTCCAAGGTCATTGTCATGAATTTAGAGCTTTCGAGGTTGTTCAGCTTTGTATAGAACAGACCTTTTTAGAGTCTTTATTAATACGCAAGGTAGTAAGTGGCAAGCCCCAACTCCAAAAGCATCTAATGAACTTTTTCTTTATTTTAGTGTTTTATTTTTCTCTAACATGATCCAAGAAGCATTGATTCTGTCAGTTAGTGGTGAGACACTAAACCAGTTGGTGCTGTTGTATTCACACTTCATAAATAATAGCATTCGGTTTTGCTATATGATGTTAAAATATTAAAAATGAAAATGGCAGAAGAATTGGAATTGTGAGTGTATGGTGTTGGGTCTACTGAAGATTAAGTGTGTGACGCATGCTTGTGAAGTTAGACAGAAATGAGATGAAGAGAGGCATGTGTTTTGCTAAAATATCCTGTGTTTATTTTTCATACCCATAAAACCACATGAGAGTGAATCGAAATAACTGTCAATACTTCCTTTAAAAGTTCTGCCATGTGAGGTAGCACACACGTGTAACAGTTTGATGCTGCCCTTTGCTGCTGCACAGTGAGTTCCAGCAGCCAGGGCTGCGCAGGAACAACAGCAGCAAAATACTCAAGCAGCTTCTTACTCCTTTTGCCCCCTCCCTTTGCTTTGTTTTTTTTTCAAGACAGGATTTCTTTGTTTGTAGCTCTGGCTGTCCTGGAACTTGCTGTGTAGACCAGGCTGGACTCGAACTCACAGAGATCTGCCTGCCCCTGCCTCCTAAGTGCTAAGATTAAAGACGTTCATCACCACCGCCCAGCTAGGATTAAAGACGTGTTCTGCCACCACCCGGCTTGACCCCTTTTTATTAACTCAAGTTTTTAATGTATTCTCTTATTGGCAAATAATTAAAAAGAAGAGCTAAAGTAAAATATAGCTAGGAAAGGATATGTAAAATGTGCAGGATCCACCTTAATGTAAATAAAACTCTTATTTTGTTAGTGGAGATTAAAATATGTGAACGCACACTACATGTAAAATATAGATAGCTGATGTGTTTGCTTGTGAACTTTCATGTTTGTATGGGGGATTATAATGTGTTTGCTTGTGAACTTTCATGTTTGTATGGGGGATTGGTAAGTAGAGGGACAAAATTCTGTTAATGCCTGTAAATAAATAAAAATATCTGAGATTTGCAGGACATGTTGTGCATTAATAAACGTCATTAACGTATTTTTCTTTTATAGTGAAAATTTATATTCAGTGAGGCACATTTAAAGGTATGGGAAGTCCTAATCCATTCCATTCCATTTTTATCATGTCTCAAATTGTGTTTCAGACACAGCATTTCCCTAGTAAGAAAATACATAAATAAATGAAATTATAACTAACATGTAATAGAATAAATTAAATAACTAGCATTTTAAAATTATTTCTGTAGGTCTGTGTTTATCTGGTAGAGTATATCTTACGTTACCAATAATCTCCTAAAAGTATTATTTGTTGATACACTACAGAAGCATCACAGTGGAAATGGTCACTGCTGTCGTGAAACCTGTAGTCTCAGGGGGAAGACAAATAAATGATTATCTTCACACTGACAAGGTTCTGGCTTCACTATGATTGACAGCTTTAGAATGGGGAGATGGTAGGAAGAAATTAGAAATAGCCTATGCAGATGACTTCCGCTATTTCCTCTTCATTACCAAGCTCCTGAGCTTCAGAGCCAGTTGGTACATGATACATCCTAGTTTGGATGGCTCAGAGATGTCTCATGCTCCTTTGCTCCCATCCCCCAGAAAACAGAAACAATCAAACAGCAACAACAAAACAAATCTTGGTTTGCCATTCATTGTCTTCTATCCGGTCAAGCAAAATAATAATAATAAATAAAAATTGATGTGATCTTTGTTTGTATCATCTGTCAGCTTTGTGTCCAGACACCTCAACTGTCCATCCTTGTGCACCTGTTATATCCAGTTAGTCCAAGCCGCCATTGCCTCTCGCCTGTCCGGTGACAGACCCATCACAGGGTGTGCCCGTATCCTCTCTGAGTCACTTCACAGCTTTCTTGATGGACACTCAGTAATAACTTTTCATGGCTTTTATGTAAAGAAAAGGTTCTTTAGAAAGTTTTGTATAATCCAGTCTTTTCTTATTTTCTAACCTTATTCTATGCCACTAGCCATCCAGGGTCGTGTCATCCTGCCCTGCCCAGTTCAGCAACTAGCCGTCTCTGATCCCCTAGACTAGAACAACTCTTACCATTATCCACTCCCCAGCCTTCTGCAGCACACAGCAGTTTCAGAGCCTCTCCTTTTTCTTTCCTCCTGCAGTATAACCCAAGCCATTAGGTTGAGCCCATACTTAGCAAATACATAGTAGACAGCAAAATGAGTACTGTATTGAATGAATGAGTGTCATTGTAAATTAAAATAGCCATATAAATCTATTTGTCAAAATCATGCCGTCTGGCAGGATGAAGGTAGAGACAGGATAATAAAATACTGGATAAATTTACAGAGACACACAATTACTAACAGTGATGTCTGCTGTGGGAAGGACAAATTGGCATCTATCAAATATGGATTGGCTCTTAGGAAAAGGATATGTGTGATAAAATCAGGAAACAGGGCAGAGCCAGGTATGATGATGCCCGGTGCTGGAGAGGAGGTAGAGAGAGGTAGAAGCATCACTAGTTCTGTGCCAGCCTGGGACACATAGCGTAGCGCTGTGGTGCAGGGAGCAGGGAATAGAACACAGAGAGAAACTGAAAATAGTTAGTATCAGATGAAAGCTATGATCTCCTTCAAACATATTTGGGTTGGAGGAGTCAACAAATAACTCTTCAGTTATGGAATAGGATCTGTCACTTCCGTCAGTCATTCATGGGGCCAGATCATTGTAGTAAGGATGAAAAATCTAGTGGCTTCTTTGAAAAGGATATTTCACTTCAGATGCTTCAGTGTATTCTGGTCCCCGCTAACTTTCATTATTTCCTTAGAAACTAAAGCATAGGGCTGGGCATTGTGGTGGGACAGGCCTTAAATCCCAGCCCTTGGGAGGCAGAGGCAGGTGGATCTCTGTGAGTTCAAGGCCAGCCTGGTCTACAAGAGCTAGGTCCAGCACATAGACTCAATAACTACAGCGAAACCCTGTCTCAAAAAACAAAAACAAAACAACAACAAAAGCAGAAAATAAAGCATAGGACCATGAAGAAATGAGGGTAGGACATAAAAGTTCCTAAAGGGCCTGGAGACACGGCCCAGCAGTTAGGAGCACTTGCTGCTCTTGCAGAGGACTTGGATTCAGTTTTCAGCGTCCTCATCTGGTGTAACTCCAGTGCTAGGGTATCTTACACCTCTGACATCCACACACAAATGAGCAGGTGCATCCTCACACATATGTATACACACATGGAGAAATAAATAATTTTTAAAATTCTTTAAAAGAAAGAAGAGTGTGTGAAGTTAAAGTTGTGCTCACTGGGTCACGTGGGTGGAGGGGACCCTGTTTGCTTCATGTGTTGTGAGCAGTTGGCTTAGACTTTCTTCCTCTGCCCTGGTGACTGCCTGGTCTTCGTATAGCTAATGCCAAGGATCAAGGAAGTTGTTCTTAGCAAGGGGACATTAGCAGTTGTGCATCAATTCTTTGTCTTGCAAATTTGTATGTGCAATGTGTCAGTGTACACATGTAGCTACCTGGTTTGTCTCTTCTCTATGTCTATCATGACTTTGGTGCAGATTTCATCTACATATAACATGTTTGCATGCTGACACGGCTCAGAAAACATGTAGACTATCTGAACTCCCAATAAGTATTTCTTGCCTTAATTTCTGTAATTAGAGGCCAAAATCAGCCTGTGTTCTGCTGTCATATTTTTCTGGCCTTGGGGAAGTTAAACTCTCAGCCTCTCTTTTCATATACAATAGGGATCCTCAAAGTAGCACCTGCGTCATAAGGCTGTTGCACAGTTTTCGTGAGCCAGTGGACAAAACCACCTGGAAGAGACGTGGGAGAGACGTGGCTTTAGTGAGTTCTCGTCCAATTGTGCGTCTTCTCCTAGAAGGACCTCTTGGGTTAAAGCAGTTGCTTTTCCAACTGAAAAAGAATAGCGTTGATAGCCTCTTTGACTGTGGCCACTGAAGGAATACTCAATCATTTCAATACCTAGTGATTATTTCCCCTTCTTTATTTTGGTGTCAAACAGTGTCTTATTTTTCCTAGAAATAGTTACCTCTTCATCTTTCTAGCTGTATGTGTTGTTATATGAATTGAGGAATATATTTTATTAATTATACTCATCTGTCTTTTTTTATTGACCTATCTACCCTTCCTTGTGAATTAGGAAGTCTTCTAGGATAGAGACCACCACATCTTTTTTTATTGACCTATCTACCCTTCCTTGTGAATTAAGAAGTCTTCTAGGATAGAGACCACCACATCTTTTTTTATTGACCTATGTACCCTTCCTTGTGAATTAGGAAGTCTTCTAGGATAGAGACCACCACATCTTGCTCAGCTTCACATCTTTTTTTGCTAATGTGTAGATTTCGCTAACCTTGACTGAATAATTGGTTAGATCTAGATTTGAAAAAAAAAAAAAGCTTAACCCTTAATTCGTTTTCCACCTTCCCCTTCGCTGTTTATAAAATAGGAAACCATTGACCCAGAGTGTTTGTCTGAAATTGATCTTATTGTAGACAGGTTTGGGTGAGGACACTGTGTAAATTATTCCCAGTAAACACCTTTCCTTGTGCTATGTATATATGAACAAACAGTGATTTCACAAAGTTTAAGTTACGGGATGGACAGATTAGTGAAGTAAAGTATAGGTTGACCCTGCAAAAGCCTGTTCCTTGTTAAATAAGAGCTGGTGAGTAAAAATGTTGGAGAAAGTAGCATTTAATTTTAATCTTTGCTGCTGGCGTTATAGTGTTGCTGATCAAAACTTCATTTATTATCTCTTGAAATAGCCAAGATGTCTTAATATGCTGCTTTGTTTCTCTAGGATATTTTTTAAAAGGAGAAGCTTAGCATGAAGAAATTACTTATCTGTGAGTGTACATTTTCATCTTAAGAACCAACAAATACCATGCCTTTAAGGTTCTGCTGAAGTTTGACATCTTTTTGCTAGTTTTAAGTTTGTATTTTAACGATGTTCCTGATAGGGTTATATTTCTTATAAAATGTATACACATTGATTTGTAAACTTAAATTTTTTAAAACTTTAATTCACTTTTCAAAAGTCCTCTCAAACCGCAGTGTAGGTTCTAGCTGTTCCCGTGTCCAGAGCCAGAGTGAGTCTGAGTTCCTCCTCAGCATCTGCTCATCCCTCCTTCCACTCCATGCCTTCATTTGACTGGTGGAAAAAAACCAAGATATCATTTCACAGAAAGAGCCTTTTGAAGTTAGATATCAGATATGACAACCATTTAAAGTTAGTTTTTAGACATTAAGTGTCCTTGCGTGCTTATTGGAATACATCTTTAGATCATGTGCTAATTTTTAAGTGAATAAACAAAATGAATTTATAAGTAAAAGATTATGTCAAACTCTACTAATGGCCTGTCTATTTCCAGCAATATGCTTTTGTATTCAAATTGTCTTTGGAATCTCTTGCACAGGTAGGGGTAAGCATTATGCTTCCCATAATTCTTGCAATTTGTTAAATTATACACGCAGTAACTGCTTCACATGTAAATTGATGTTTTTGATATGAATATTTAGCACCTTCCTTTCTTTCTAAACATAGTGGGGTGATCGCTGGGTTCTTTCCTGCTCACTTGACAGTACATCAAACGCTTGAATACTTGGAAGAGCTAGTAAGCTACATTAAAAGATCACTCTGATGTACATTTCATAAAGCAAGAACGTTGGTGGTGTTTTGTTTATTAGCCTACAACCAATGCAGAATGGTACTCAGTGTTCGCAGTAAGTGAAGTAAGCTTGCATTCACAGGCATTTTTTTGGCAGAAGCTGCTTTTTCTTTTCCCGGCTGCGCAGACCCGAAATAATCACACTGAAACAATATTAATTCCAACACTGCTTGACCAATGACTCTAGTGTATTCCTAGCTAGCTCTTATATCTTAAATTAACCTGTTTCCATTAATCTGTGCCATTAATTTATTGCCATGTGGTTGTGGCCTACCAGTAAGGTTCCGTCTGGAGTCTGGCGTCTGTCTCCTGCAGTGGCTACATGGCGTCTCTTTGACTCTGTCTACTCTCTCTATATATCTTTTCCAGCCTGGCTATATTCTTTTAAGCCATTGGCCGAAAGCAGCTTCTTTATTAACCAATGGCAGTAAAACATATTCATAGCATACAGAGGGGAATCCTACATCAGGCATTAAAGTTTTAAAAATTTGCTTAACAGGTCACCTAAGGCTACAGAGTAAGACTGTCTCAAAAAAAATTGATTAAAACTATCTGTTGTTATTTTGAATTCTAGAAAGTTATTGAGTTGATAGTAGAAGTGCCTCCTTCTTAAAGCTCAGTGTTTGAATCTGACTTTATGTATCTACTTACCAAATGTTGGCAACTGAACACAATTGTCAAAGTCAGGGAGTTGTGAAGCAGATCTGATGACTACCTGTTGGCCACACTGTGTCTGTGGGTAAAAGGGACTTTGGTTGAAGGTCTTCTTTAACTTGGTGGTTGTGTGATTATTCTCTGTATTCCTTTATGGTTGTAGAGAATAGTTTATGATGAAATGTCCTTTCAGCTCCAGTAACTGAAAGTAAGGACATCTCTTATTGTAGTAGACATTAGCTGAAACAAATCCTGGCAGATGCAGTTGTAGTCATTGGGTTATCTGACCAGTCTTTCTAAAATAGTAAATTATCAAATGTGGAGTCAAATGAGAGCAGAGAAAGCAGAAGAGCAGTAAGGTAGAGCTGTAATGTGGTAGGTTCCCCCAAATTGGCTGAGTAGGTGTAAAGAACCCCAACTGTTGCTCTACAAGTGGAGCAGAGTAGCTGGGAGTACGGGTCATCTGCCCTTCAGTTCTCTTCTTGGTCCCAGTTCAGTGGACTTTGAAATCGGTGCTCAACTTGAGAGATGTTTGATGTAGTAAGTCTAGAAAATGGAGGAGTAGTTTATTATACTTTTCACCATGTCTCTTTGTGTGGGTATGTGCACATGTGCCTGCAGGTGAGCGTGGAAGCCGGAGTCAGCTTTGACTGTAGTCCTCTATAGCTCGTCACTCACTGAGTCTGATGCTGACTTTCGGCTAGATGCTCTAGGCAGCAAGCTCCAGTGATCTTCCTGTCTTACCCTCCTCTCCCAGTGCAGAGTTACAGTCTCACTTTGCCTGGCTTTTATGTAGGTGCCGACTAGTACCTAACTCAGGTCTTGTACTTGCATGGCAGAGTTGTATCCCCTATTTCAAAAGGTAATGATCACTTCATTAGTGACCTCCACTTTACGTTGCTGAGACTACACGAGAATGTGGGTAGGCATTCTACAGGAATGGTGCCTGATGGTTCCCATTCAGAAGTCTTTCAGTGACTTCACATTGCACTCTCAAACTCCTGGTAGTGGTCTGCAAAATCCTCCGTGTTCTGATATGTGTTCAGCTCTCTGACATCATCTTTTACCCTCGCCTCGCCCTAGACAGACCGGCCATATCCTTGCTGAGCGACCTGACGCTATCATTTGGCTGAAAAGTTTCTCCTAGGTGCTGCCTTTCCAAATTCCTCTACCCTCATATCTGCTCACCTGTCCGTAGGGCTGTGCTCTGTGCCTAGAGCTGCCATTTCCAAATTCCTCTATCCTCATATCTGCTCACCTGTTTGTAGGGCTGTGCTCTGTGCCTAGAGCTGCCATGACTGCCTTCTGTTCGTTTCCTAGTATGTTTGCCTTGCTCCTTCCACAGAAATAGTGACCACTTACATGGCAACCATTAATTAACATTTTCCTTTAGGTTTTTCTTCCCATGTCCTCAAGGAGCTATTATTGAACTTCAGAGTAGCCCTTTCTTGCTCTCCCTCTCTGTCCTTCCCCCATCTTGGCCATGCCTTTCCCTCATGTTCTCCTCCTTCCTTTCCTTCTCCCCTCCCCCCTTTTTCAGCTCCCCCACAATTTTCTCAAGAGTTCCTGTCTATTTCCACTTCTCAGGGAGATCCATGTATGCCTCTCATAGGATTCTCCTTGTTACCTAGCTTCTCTGTGAATGTGGGTGACAGTTGTGTGGCTGGGGCAGCCTGTGGAGCCACTGGGAGTGGGACTAGGATTTATCCCTAGTGCTTGAACTGACTTTTTGGAGCCCATTCTTTTTGGAGGGATACCTTGCTCAACCTAGAAGGGGGGGGGTTCTACCTCAAAGTGATGTGCTAGACTTTGTTGGCACCCATGGGAAGCCTCACCCTCTCTGAAGAGTGAATGGGGGGTGGGGTGGGAGGAAGGTGGGGGAGAAGGAAGTAGGATTGGTATATAAAATGAGAAAAGTTGTATTTTGTTTTGTTTTTTTAAGTAGCCCTTTCCCAGTTTGGCATTTGATAAACAACAGTGAGGTACATATTTTAGAAAGAAACTTTTGAGCCTAGGGGCATAGGAGAAAGGTAGAACAGGATAGAAAAAATGCCAAACAAACTATCCATTTTTTGAATAGTGTTTCCAACTAAAATGAAAAATTCAGTCTTATGCCTACTTATCCATTCCTGTAAGTTCTCCTTGTACAGAAAGGCATGTGGGGCTCTTAAATGAATTAAGGTGGATGGTTAGTAAGTTAAAGAACATTGTAGCCTCAGCATTAGGCAGCTGAGTCAGTAGATGGAACAGTGCATGGGTTACCCTGTAATGAGTCCTTTAAGAGCCGTGCTGAGAAGTCTTAGTAATGACTGTATTTCCACATTCCAGTCCACAGAAGGAATAGTTTTCCTCCTCGGCATCTACCAAACCTTTATCTTCTCGACTAGGTTTAAGGATCCTTGGGGAAGAAGGTTAATGTAGTATTTTGTTTGTCTTTAGTGGCATTTTTGTAGAGACGGGGATATGTATGGTTGTAAGGACCAGAGTGATCATTCTGTTGTGCTGACTAAGATTAGCTTATAGCTTTCATCTGTAATTATTATCTGGACGACAGAGCACATTTTCTCTTTAGCGGCATCTGATTTTTTTGACTCAACTCGACCCACCTCCTATGTAATAGGCATTAGAAATGTTGAGCTCTGGAACCAGAGCCAAGTCGTGTTCAACCTGAGTGAGACACTCGGTTCTTACCCTTTTCACCTGTCAACTGCGTTCACCATTTGTAGGATATTTGCTCCCTTTAGACGTTCACAGAGTCCTCACTGTGGCTGTAGGGTGCGTGAGCAACACCATTCCCAGCTGAGCTCATGAAGGCCCGGGGACTAAGGGCACGCAGGTGTTTAAGATGAGGCTCCTCTGGTTCTGCCCTCACTGTCGTCCCCGCACAAAGGAAGGCTTCCAGGTCCATTCCACAGCGTACGGATGTCTACCGCTACTCAGCTTTTTCACTTTTACTTCTTAGCTTTTAGCTTTTTTAATGCCCCAAACTTTGTCATTGACTAATAGCTAATTTAACTCCAGAATTTTAAACACCTTGAAATGAATATAAGATTTGTATTAACACATAAGATTTCATGTACATGAAGACTCTTCTCAAATATATTTGGACATCACAGACAACCTCAATAAATATGTAAGTGGATAGAGAAAACAGAAGAGTAAATTGGGTTATAAAAGCCTAACATTAAAGGAAAATTGATTTTATCATTTCATCCTTTCCTGTATGTTAGTTTACTATTTTGTTTTTCTTAAAGTCAACCTTTTTTGTGTTTTTTACATGACATTTTCCTTGCTTCACTGAAAATATTACTGTAAGAATAGGTTTACAATAAAAGTTTGAGGAAAAATACCTACTACTGTACAGATTTAAGACACTGGTATTCTGTTTCTATCTGAAGTATGGGTGAGGTGGAGAAACTGAGTACTCCTTAGGTAAATCAGAGCTAACTCAGAGGTGGCTTGTGTGCTGCTGGTGCCGGGTTAGTGCACAGACACTGACTATAATGTGGCAGATAAGTCCCCGGCAGTTCCACAGAAATGTCAACTCTAGGAAAGCAAGTAAAACTTCTGCCTTTATTATTTTCTTCTGTGATTGTGCTAAATGGAACTCTCGATTTTCTCTGTGTGCACATTCTGGACGTGTGGACGTTTATGCACTTAGAGTTTTGTACATGCACACGCGTGTTGTCATCGCTGCATTACTGCTGTGATTCCGGGGCTGGGCTTTTGTAAAGAGGACAGTAAATAGCTTGAACTTAAAGGGAAAAAAGAAAGTACTACTTTTACAGTTATACTTAGTTAAATAAAACTTTTAAAAGTCTAAACTTTATGTTCATATACAGTTTGATTTACTATGGTTACAACTTTCATATGTTATAAAATCTTCATTGTGTAAATTTTTCAGTTTTATTTTTAAATTATGTATTATGCTGTTTAATATTGATAATTTTTAGTTATACATTAATATTATAGTGTTGGTTTAGTTGGAAAATAGTTTCAGGGCTGGAGAGGTAGCTCAGTGGTTAAGAGCACTGGCTGCTCATCCAGAGATTCTGAGTTCAATTCCCAGCAACCACATGGTGGCTCACAACCATCCGTAATGAGATCTGGTGCCCTCTTCTGGCCTGTAGACATACATGCAGGCAGAACAGTGCATACATAAATAAATAAAATCTTTTGAAAAAAAAAGGAAGTAGTTTCAAAAACTATATTTTTCGATTTTTAGAGCTAATTCTATTGTGGATTCTAAGAGTTCTTTCTCGTTCTCTCTCTCTCTCTCTCTCTCTCTCTCTCTCTCTCTCTCTCTCTCTGTGTGTGTGTGTGTGTGTGTGTTACCTTGTCCCTTCTTAATTTACTATACATAGAAGAAAAAGTCTTAAATTATATACTGTCCTGTGCGTGACACATTGGAAGCCAGCCAGTGTCTTACTGAGTGTATGAATGCCTTGCCCCCGCCTACTGCAGTAGCGCTCGTGCAGACCTTGGGAGCCTTTCCATCCCAAAAAGTTAGTGGCAGTGAGTTGGTAAAGTTTCAAAATGTTTGTTACAGCCTCAACATGCTTGGAATTCCTTTCTTTGATGTAGAAAATTTAAACTGTCTCTGATCTAAATTCTGTGCTCCGGGCAAGACAGCTAACTGTGGTAGGTAGTTTCCTGTTCCTTCCCAGAGCAGAGTTATCCTGATAACAGAATCAGTGGCATCAAAATACAGACACATCCTCTTACTATTATAAGGCAGAAATGTATTTTTAAATGTTAGCAATGTAACGAAGAAAATAATGCTCATGGTACAACCAGCTAATTACATTACAATAAACTTATAAATACTAAGTATAATAGGTATCAATAAACATACTATATGTATACATACATACGTGTCTTTACTAAGTTATGCTATGGTTGCTACTTCTTACTTATATGGCCAATATTTAAAACTGTTATTTGATACATGAAAGTTTTTCTGGATGTCCTTCAAATAAACTTGAGTGAGATATAAACCTTCAAGGAGCAATAAGTAGCAATGAAGGTGTAAAAAAATAATGCCAACGTGCTGTGACAGAAGCAGTACCAGGACTGGTTAGTGCCGACATGCAGCAGCATGGGACTGTGTCTGTGAGGGAAGCCAGGAACCTGAAGGTCAAGGCTAGGAAGTGGTACTAATTCCTTCTTTTGCTGACACTGCACACTTCACTTGCATCATGCACAGAAGACTGTTTATTTTTTCTCACTATACATAGACTTTGTTTGTTTCTGTGTATAACCCTAACTTATTTACCAAACTCAGTGATTCCATCCATTTGCTCAGAAAGAGCACCTTCACATGGACTAGCTGCGTGGGTTAGCCGTTCTACAAATATCTCCCCTAGGCTTGGGCTCTGGGACAGAGCATGTGTCTTTATGCTGTTTGTTTCTGGAGTTACTGCTGGCATCCCTTTGTTATATCCAACTCAAAAGTTGTTTACATTGCTAATAGAGTTTAAGTGATGCTTGAAGTTTCTTAGCACAAGAAATGTTTCTAAAGAATGCAAAAATTATTGCCTGGCTGAAATTACATGAAAATTTGCTTTGTTGTAATGAAAACATATTTAATGTGTTGATATTCTAAAATTTTGTTCAACTCCTATTAGTATTTCCTTATCTGTAATAGTAGCTCTCTAGCGAATCTTTTTGATGAACTTACTACTTAATGTTACAGCATAAGGCATAAAATACAAAATAAGTTTAGAATTACATAGATTATAGACTAAAGTTCTGTTTCCGTCTACCTAGGTGTAAGATTGATAGAAACAAAGGACCTCTAAAAATGCATTACTAAAACACCCAAGTAAGAGTAATGCTTGAGACCGTCAGGACTTAAGTCAAGACAACCAGAAATCAGACTGTGTGGTTTATTTCCTTTACAGTGTTCCTGAGTAGATAGATTCTGGTGAAAGACAGCATAATTTTCACCAGAAGAACTTAAAAGGATGTTGGAAAATTTTTACTTTGTTACTTTGAGATCTGATCAGAAAATTGATAAACTAGTTTCACTTGCCCAATTAAATTAGCATTGTAAATTAAGTATTGGGAGAAATGTTTAAATACTTGGTGAATTGAAGTTATCATTAGCAATTATAACCATACATATTCTTCACAAAGGGGTAAGTTAGTAGAAGTCTTTCCCAAGGGAGAGCCTTGCTAGATGAAAGGAATGGGGAAGGACAGCCTTCCCAGTGTAGCAGCTGTGTGACTATGAGGGCATTGCTTTGACTAGTAGACTCAACGGCAAACATTTGAGATAGAGTTCCATTCTGCTAATGAAAGTTCATCTCTGTTCTTAACTCAGTACTTGGAAAAGGTTAGTTCAGTTGGAGGTAGGTCATAGTTTGAGCTGACACCGGAGGGAACACAAGCCTGTCCTATCCCTGGTTCCACTAAGGTGGCCCAAGACAAGCTGGTAACTCCGACAGGAGATCCAGCTAGTCATTCATTTTCTCTGGGAGCCTGGAACAAACAAACAGTCATATTTGCTGGGCTTTTTTTTTCCTCCTAAATATGAGGCAACTAGATAGTAAAGGTCTGTGTATCTTCCTAACTATTGGATTTTCCCCTCAAAATAAGAGATTTCAATTTTAAAAGAACGTCCCTTTGAAGAGAAGGATTTGATTGCTAGGAAAACTAACTTTTGTTGAGTATTTGTGTACAGGCTGTGTCTGATGGGGGAATGATGTAAGAACTAGGTAAATGTTTAAGAAGATAACAGACAGCAGAACATAATTTCTAGGAGAGAATTCAAGATGTGCATCTTCATGATATTTACATTATCTTACTTTCATTCGAAAATAAGCAGCATTACATTGAATGTCTTAATTCTAATGGTAAACATTTTTAAAGTTGATATTTCATGCAGTATCCTAATGCAGAACTATTAGACAGTGCTCAAATTTTGGTTTTTTTTTTTCTGAAAAAAAAAAAACTAAGTACTTTAAATAACATAGGCACATAGCTTACTTATAATAACATTAGTGGGGAGGATAGGAGTTAATTAGCTGGGCACTTGATAATAGGCTCTTCTTATCCAAGGAGCCTTATCACCGCCTCCAAGGGCAGCTGTGAATACATAAATTCGTACAATAATCATTATAAGAAAAATGTTGTCTTTAGGCAAGCTTAGTTTCTTTATTATTGCATAAAATTCCCTTTCAATGTTAAGCGATGTGCACTGTCAGAGTCTGTCTTGAGATAAAGTCCACTACCTTCTGTAGACCTAGGCTGGGCAAGTGTCAGGAGGTTCCCCAGGGAGCAGGGAGCAGGGAGCACAGCTTTTGCTCACGCTGGAGAAAGTAACCTTCAGACAAGCGTTCTACATTAGGTAGAACTGGCTTATCATTAGTCTTCCTGGTCCCTCAGAATCACTGGTGGTTATCTTGAAAATTGTATTTTAAAAGAATGTAATGGTAAAGCATAAGAAATATTTTCATTAAATCTTAATATAAGAGGCATACCAGCTGAAGTATATTTTACATTACATAATTCCTGTTTTTTTAAAAAAAACAAAACTATATGCTCCAAACTGATTTACTTTATTGGCAGTTCCCCCAAGAATATTTAATTTCTCCCTTTGAAATTGCCCAATCAATACTATCCAAGCTGCATGAAGAGCCTGATCAGCCTCTGCCAAGACTGGACAGTGGGGTGACAGTTAATGAGATAGCCTGCTTTGCTGGCGGGCGGGGGTCCCCAAATACATTTCATTTTCAGAATGTTTCTGGAAGGACTTATTTGTGGTAACGCTGAGTGCTATTTAAAACTCGTCAAAAATGTGGGTTTTACAGAACACAAAAATAATCTCCTGAAAGTTTGGAAGGGGAGAGGGCTGTGGTGTGGGGGCGGTCTCTGCTGCCCACGGCCGCCCTCTGTTCAGTGCGCTGTGTGCTTACGGGCTCCCCGGAGCAGTCGCCGTATAATTGATGTGCAGTCTGCATTGCTGAACCCCGGACTGCACCATTCCGTGTTCAAGGGAAGATGTAATCTGATCCCTCTGCTGCTGAGGGAGGAATCTGTTCAGTCAAGGCTTTGACAGGGCATAGTCTCCTCCAATAATCTTGTGGGTTCTCGCTCATTATTCCCCGAGTTCTCCTCCGTGGAGCTGCATGCGTGTGTGCGTCCCGAGCAGCGTTCTGGTTCTGAGCTGCGTCTGCTGGTGCTGGGGAGTTTTGCTGCCGGTTCCGCTGCCTAATCTTCCTCTTCTGGCGTGCCTGAGCATGTCCACGTTAGAATCTGTGACATACCTACCTGAAAAGGGGCTATATTGTCAGAGACTGCCAAGTAGCCGGACACACGGGGGCACGGAATCCCTGAAGGGGAAAAATACAGAAAATATGGGTTTCTACGGCACATTAAAAATGATTTTTTACAAAGTAAGTAAGCTGTTTTCTTCCTGTGCTGTGTGGTTGTGTGTGTGTGCCTGCCTGAGAAGGAAAATCTGTATCATCAGAGATGGCTGCAGTATCCTCTAATTTTGGTGGGTGGCTGGATGTCTGGTATTCTGTTTTATTTCATGACTGTTGTAAGCAACTATAGAACGACAGCATGAGCTGGGAGAAGCTTTAAAATAAAATGTATATTTCCATCTGAGAATTTTTCACTGAAAATGTATCCAGACTTCAGAAATGTGGCTCCGTTAAATGCTGACCTGGAAATACTCAGCCTCACTTGCCTTTCTGTGAACCTTTCCGTTCAGTTTTCCTGTATCATAGACATACATGTGTGTTCATTAGTTAACTCTTAAAGTGTAGTCACTGCAATGTGTGGGGTTCATATTTGAGGAGATTGTACTACTTGTGGTACCTTAAATAACTACCCTATTAATTTTTGGTTATAAAGTCATTATTTTCAGTTAGCAGTACAATATTTAAAAGGCTTTTATAGTCATTCAGAAGGTGCTTTGTTTTATAATTAACGTAAAACCCCCTTCTCAGTGATTTCCTTGCTTTATTTTTAAAGTATTTTTATTCCCTGAAGGATTCTAAGATGGAAATAAAGTTTGTCTTCAGTGGCAGATGGCATTTGTACCAGTGTATTTACAAGACATTCTGGGAAGTTCTGGAAGCCAGCATTACTGACTTAATTCAAATGAGTATCAGAGATTCTCATAATGATCATAAAAGACATCTGTGAAAGTTAACAAGTTCCGTGCAATGGGTTCATTTGTATACATGTGCATGTCTGTGAATTGCACACATGGAAGCACATGGCTACCCATGTATTACAGTGTTTTTTATTATTTAGGTCTTTTTAATAAAATTATTTACAAAGAGAAGTAATATATTTTGGAGAGGATTGTCTTTAAAATGATATGAGTATAGAAACTTCAGAGGGAGGAGAGCAGACCAATTCCATTTTCCCCCAGTAGGTATCTCATGAACTAAGGTATAAATTGTTCATAAGCTTCTTGAACCTTCGCAGCTAAAATCCATGCAGCGTTGACTGGAAGACTTTCTGCATGACGATAAGAGTCCTTGCTGTCCCATCTCAAGAGTCTGAGTCTTTTAGTATTTGCAGTGCATATTCTGTGTCTCATGTGTTCCTGTGTGAATCAGTGGGCAGGGAAATGAGGCTGCTGCCAAGTAGGGTCCACTTGGCTGTGAAAATGAAGATGGCTATCTCCCCACAGCATGCAGTAACGGTAACTCGTGAGGACGCGCAGATCCAAGAGAGGCTGTTGAAAAAGAAAAAGTTGAGCCTTAACGGATCTTATTTTCTAGTTTGGAAGTAAACATATACTCCGATGACCTACATTAATTGATAGTGAAACACAGAAATCAATATTTCAATATTAACATTGAATGGATTGCCAGCACCCATGGCATAGTGAGAGCCCTAGGATGTGCGTGTGGAGTGGACATGTCTCATCATATATTATATATCTCAGACGTAGCTCACTCTCTAGAATCTTTCCCGTGTTTCAAGAGTATTTGGACCGAGTATGGGCTGTGCACTCTGCACATAGCTGTTGATGACTTTCCCTTCAGCTTTACTGTAGGAGATGTGATTCTCTGCTGCTAGGACTTACTCTTTTAGCTGGCTCTGTTTCCACGCTAATTGCTTTCTTCTGTATTATAATCACTAGCCAAGATTAGCTTATTTACCGTGCTCTCTACCTTTTTATAATGATACAAATGTTTAAAGTTCAGTTATCCATATTTCTAGTTTGAAATTTTTATTTTAATTTTTTATCTTATAATATTTTTCAAGAAAAATGAAGATTATTAAGAAAGACATGTTAAATATGGTTCTTTTCTGTGAGTGCTAACAAATTTTTCTTGTCATTTAACTAAAAATATGTAATTATTTAAGGATATGATGAATATTAGTTTCTAAATCACCATATACAGTTCACCCCAACAGTATACTAAGGGAGTATTGCCTCTCCAGTCTGTAAGAGCAAAGCGAATAGGACAAACTGTGTGCTAGATTTTCCATTTAACCTACCATTGTAGGCACATGGAAACTTAGCAGCTTTTAATATTAGCATGCAAATTCATCTGATAATGGACCGGGTAAATTTTTAAAAAAAAAAACTTATCTGTTTTACCTTATAGATGAAAAGAAAGTTGGACCATGGTTCTGAGGTCCGTTCCTTTTCTTTGGGAAAGAAACCATGCAAAGTCTCAGATTACACCAGGTAATGTTTAAATAGAGGGGTAGATGGGGGTCATTGAATTTGTGTTCGCAGAATAACAACGCTACTGTGTTCAGTGTTGCCGGCTGGTCTAACGTTTTTGATGTTACAGAGATGGGAAGGGTGTCAGTCTTAATCCGAGCATGCTGCTCCTTCTTCCTAAGATACTCACGGGGGAGGCACATGCAGGACTCCTAAACAGTAAACCATGAGATCTGAATGTGACCAAATGTCTCTAGTTACTATAGCAACTGCTTGCTGTTCTAGGGTAGATAACTTACATATACCAAATCGGAGATAAATTTATTAGCAGTGAGGTAAATCTCCCAGTTACGAACTTAGTCTTGCTCCATGGAATGTGTGTTAGAATCCCCATGTATTGACCCGATAGCTTTATGTTATAGCACATACATTTCTACTCTTGTAGAATAGTTTCCATAACAACTAGACACAATTGTAGTCTTGTTTCCTGCTTCACTCCATCATTTTTGGATTTTGCATCAGTATAAAACTTTGCCCACTCTCACGCTAATTAGGCTAACTTACGCACAATATCTCATTTCCCAGCCAATTAAAAATGGCTTTGAAATGCTGTGTTTTAAAATTTAAATAACAAAAGTATCTTACAGGCCTTTGTGGTCCCCTCCCCCTCTTGTATAATTGTCACTTTGTTGTTGTTTTTTGTTTTTTAAAACTGGTCAGAGTGAACAATAGACATTCTGAGGACATCATGGTTATGATCTTTCTTTCTTAAAGCATTTTGATTTAGTTATTTTATTCTATAAAAGTAGAATAAAATCAACATTGCCGAGATACAAGGTTCTTTAAGACATTATAGACTGCACCCCTCGTTACCAGTTTTTTATTTCATTCAATTGAGGAAATTTCTTTAGTGCTCTTCTGCAAAATGAAGGAACCGTACTACCTAGAGTAATTTTACATACAGAGAACTCCGGAAAGACGGTGCCGACGAGAAGAGAAGAGGGAAGAGAGCTTCCTGCTCCAGAGCAGCTCTTCTCCCTGTCCTTTTTGCCATCCGACAGTTTCACTGTTTGGGCACTTCCACCAGAGGGTGCGGAGGGACAGAGAGACAGTAAAATGTTTCGCTTCTCCTTCTACCTTGATAATATGTTTCTCAGATGAGAGACTTGAGCTTGACGCTAAACTAATTGTAAATGTAATTCTTTAATCTACATATTTTAGTCAGTCCACGTCATTTTGGTCTTCTGTTAATACTGAGACAAAAGTATTAAATGTTCAGTTATTTTAGAATGGAATTTGTGGTACAGAACATATTTTCATAAAATTTTAGTTGCTTTTTATGTCGAGAAAGCAACTGCCTTTTAATAAGGAATCGTACTACATATGAATACATATTTCTTTTCATGTCTTTGGGGCCATCTTGTCGGTCGCTAGCATATATGTGTGATATTTAGTAATGCTTTGGACAGGTTTTGACAGGTAATAAGACGAAACTCATTTTCTTTCTTTTTTTTTCCACATTTAATTTTTTATTATTGCATTATAAATAGTACCATTCAAAATTTCCACCTCCTCCGCTCCTCCCATTTCCCTCCCGCTTCGAAACTCATTTTCTACTTTGTCCCCCCTTAGGAAATTTAGACTAGTAATAAGTCATGTTTTATTTAGGAGAAGAGAAAAACTGAATTTGGTTTTGAATTAGAAAAGAAGAAAGGATTGACTTGTTGACTATTACAGATTGTCTTAAATAAATATTAAAAGATTTCAAAGGTACAGGCATGAAGATCTCTGTAAAACAGTGATTTAGATATCATTTTAAAAAATTAAGGAGTTGCTTTGTTAGCAGTTTGTCAGCTGTTGATAATCAGTTGTTGTGGTACAGTTTATATGTGCTCTTTGGATATAAATCTGTATTTTTTAAGCACTCACTGTAGCTCAGTCTGGCCTGGAGCTCACTCTCTGTGGCCTGGGCTCACCTCACATGTGGGACAACCCTCCTGCCCCATCATCTAGTGCCCTGATAACAGGTGTGAGCTGGCGTAGAGGAGCCCCCATCCGAGACCGCCAGTGTGTGCGACCATACTCTTCCTGCTGTTAGCTAGCAGAGTAGTACAGCTTCAGACCTAGACCAGAACCACGTACTCAGTTCTGAATTTATTTGTTTAGATTTTTTTCATTATCTCAAAGTTTATTGGAAAAGAATCTTTTAACGATCTCTTTTAGCTAATTTTACCTGAAAGTTCTCTACTTGTTCTGAAAAATTGTGCATCTCATCAGGGCTGGCTGCTACCAGATACCTAGGCTCAGCTTAATAAATGACAATTTAAAATTAGCAATATAATATAAATAATTTATTGCATCTAGGGCAAGTTTAAGGACTTATGTGTAAGAAGTGAAATCCAAAACATTTTTAATCTCTAAAATATTGGTAACACGAATACTTTTACACTCTTTTTAATGAAGACTAGTCCTAGAAGTAGGGGCTCTGTGTTCTCAGGCCATGTTTGTTGGTTTGTATGCTTAGTCATTTACTTACTCACAGTTAGTATTGAACCAGGCCCGTGTCCACTCAGCATGTGCACTACTACTAATTTCGCCTGCAGCCCTAAGCAAACATATACTAACATAGAGTTTCATAGAGTCTTCTATTTGGTTGCCAGTAGCTTTGCCCAAATGATGGTAGAGAAGAAACTTTAATAATAATCATAAAATAGGGCCAGAAGTAGTGGCAGATGCCTGTATTTCTAGCATGTAAGAGTTTGAAGCAAGACAATTGTGAGTTCAAAGTGAACCTGGGCCTCATAGTAAGTTTGATGCCAACCTTGACTACACAGTGAGGCCATCTCTGGAATAGGAGGAAAGGAAGAAAGCAAAGTAGGCTTTGTGTATCCCTGCCCTCTGAGAATAGCCAGCAAAAGGGATTGCTGTAGTGATGTTGGAAGAACTCCAGATCATTACTCTGATGAAATCAGAGTTCACAGTTCTTAATAAGACCTGTCTTTGCTTCCTCTTGTCCTTTTTCCTTTTTTTTAGTACCACTGGGCTTGTACCATGTTCAGCAACACCAACAACGTTCGGGGACCTGAGAGCTGCCAATGGGCAAGGGCAGCAGCGGCGCAGGATCACATCTGTCCAGCCGCCCACGGGCCTCCAGGAGTGGCTGAAGATGTTTCAGGTGACACTGGAGATACTTCACTCAGTTGCCTGGGGGTGGGGGAGGAGTGCATAATTATTCAGCCATTAGAAAAAAACGGAGTACTGTTTGGTGCTGTACCATTTATGAGCCTTGGAAACACTGCATTAAATGAAAGAAGCCAGATGTAAAGTGAAGTGTTTATTAATAAAAAGAGAAAGTAGGTTAGTGGTTGCCAGGTACATGAATGATAGAAGATTTCTGGAACTTTTTGGTGAAAGAATGATAGAAGATTTCTGGAACTGGATAGGGTTGTGGTCATCAAGAAAGGCAGGCATTCTGGGAGTCCCCAAAGTGTACACTTAAAATAGCAAGCCTGTGATATGACTGCATCTTTCAGTATGAAAGTACAGTGCTTATTTGTGTAAGTGTATATTTACGTATCTTCATTGCTTTTTAGACAAGCCTTTATTTTCTTGTTTATTTTTGAACTTTATGTCACTGACTATTTTCTTGTTTTCTGAACATGTTTCTTGTAAATGAGGCATTTGAGATTAATTTAAGAACTGTCAGCAAGTCACTGGAGGTGACTTACCCTTCACTACTTCCCTAGAAGAGATGGCTGGGTGACTTCTCTCAGTGCCTTGCTTGTATTTGGCTTTAATCTGCTCAAGTTCCAATTGCTGTCTTTTACCAGAATTTAAATTCTTTGAACATTTACTGGGAAGATTAGTCATCATGAATACTATGGATTTTTGTGACTTTAGTTAGACTGTCTTACCATGAACGATAGACTAAGTCAAGTGCTTACCAAAACAGCTGCCATAGATGAGGTACTCAATAATTCTTTCCAGACAATAATTAATAAAAATATGAACATACCTGATGTTGGCCACCATACTAATATAAAATGAACACATTTCACTACCCCTGGCTGCTTGAATTGTTAGGTAATAAGGAAACTATAATTTTAAAACATATACTGGTTGTATTTGTCTGCTGACTGAGTTTCTGTCCTGCCTAGTTCCTGCAGTCATTAAGTCCCAAAGAAATCACACAGAGGTCTACATTATTTATAAACTGATTGGCCCATTAGCTCAGGCTTCTTATTAACTAACTATTATAACTTACATTAGCCCATAATTCTTGTCTGTGTTAGCCATGTGGCTTGGTACATTTTTTCAGCGAGGCAGTCACATCTTGCTTCCTCAGAGGCTGGGTCACAACTGCAGACTGAAACTTCCCTCTTCCCAGAATTCTCATTGTCCCTCCTCTACTTCCTGCCTGGTCGTCCCACCTATACTTCCTGCCTGGCTACTGGCCAATCGTTTTATTAAAAATAATACAAGTGACACAGTACAGACCATTGCCCCACAGCATTTGTCATTTTCAAATATTTAAGAAATCTTGTTATGCAAATACTAACATTTTGCTTAGGCTCTCTCCCTCTCTTCCTCCCTCCCTGCCTCTCTCTTCCTCCCTCCCCCCTCTCTCGTGTGTGTGTGTGTGTGTGTGTGTGTGTGTGTGTGTGTGTGTGTGTGGTTTTCATCTATAACTTCAAAACGAACGTGAAGTGATGTGTTTCTAGATGGGTTTAAGATTGTTTTGTGACTTTTGGTGATTCCTAAAACACCAGCAACGTGGGTTGGGGCAGCTGCTGTAACCAGGGCAGCCCTGGTCCCTCAACAGGGTTTAATATTCCCCCAAATGAATAGATAAAGTGGTAGGACCCTGGGTGTCTAGCTGGTAAAGGCAGTATGAAGGATTGCTTCCAAAAAACAAATAATTATTCAACCCTAAATGGCCTAGTACTGAGTTTAAGAGTCTTGGGATTGAGGAATGAAAGTTACATGTTACATGTGGAAATGTCATGACACTGCAGCCGCAAGAACGTAGTCTTAAAGGGATACTGAAGATCTTGACCTCTAATTAGGCCAGGGAAATGGGAAGATCAGTGTGTTCTCCTGCATGTGCATGAGTGTGTGCACACCCTAGCACCCACGAGTGCAGAGTTGATGTCTTACCCGGAGGCTGAACACCAAATTGTAGTTTAGCATCCATTCAAACAGCCTTCAAAATGTTGAATGGAGCAAAGCTCGTTAGCAGGCTAGTCCAAATAATTTTTATATGGTTGGGCCCATTTTTCCCACAGCATTTTAATGTACCAAAATATTTTTGTAAGCCACTTATGATGTTCATTAAGAGAGCTTTTCTAATATTGATCTGCAGTGGGAACATTAACCCTTTCTTTTCATGAGGCTGTTTTAGCCAGTCCTTTATACAGTACTTGTTTAGCTATCCCATATGTTCCTTAATAAAGTGTCCAAATTTTATACTTACTACTTCCCAGTTTCAGAAATGTTTACTGTAAAAATAAAATCAGAAAACCAAATTCACTAAGCCAGCTTTGTCCTATAAAAGTGTGTCTGTTTCATATGAGTAGTTATAGTGAGAGATCTCATTCTTAGTTCACAGAAATATTGTGGAATTATCCCTGCAAGTAAAGAACTTAATCCACCTCCCCCCAACATTCTGTAGAAACAAATCTGTAGCAACTAAAGGCCCACCTGACAAGGTGGATCAGCCTCAATCTTCTGTCCCAGGTCAGTTTCTGAGGTGACCCAGGCCTCACTGCTGTGTCCTGTCCTGTCCTGTGCTGTGCTGTGTTTCAAGGCTGGTGCCAAACCACCTAGGATTGAATCACTTGCCTGGAGGCTTGTGATGCTTCAGCGCCAATCTTATAGACAGCCCCAGCCACAGCAAAGTGGGGTGGGATGAGCTGACCCATGAGGGATAATTAAACTGGCAAGCTTCTCCAAATATGCAATTGGGGCATTTAATGGTGACTTCCCTGTTGTGTAACAAGCAAAATGGGAACTCTTGTCCCCTTACTGTCCTCCTATTGCTCCGCAGGCAGTGATAGAGCACTTGGTCCAGCTTCATCTATCCCGACAAAGTACTCTGTACTCCATTTGTAAATTGAATGAGAGCAGATGATAGACCACTGTAGATAACAGACTATTACTGAAAAACAGAAATGTAAATTAAAGACAAAGGCAAAAACCCAAACTTTGCACTGCTTAAATTGATTTGACTTTCCAGTAGTCGTTGTGCTTGCCAAAGAGATAGGGCTGGTTGGGTTGTTTATGTAATTTGGATATTACAGTGTATGGCTTTTTACCTAACAATACTAGAGCAGGTAAAGACACTAATGGAATTAGCCTTTTATGGTTCAGAAGCATCACAGAAGAGAAACATATATGACCTTGATGAAGAGGCTTAGTTCAAATTTAGGCTTTGACTGTAACTAGTGGGTATTTGATTAAGGATCCATTGTTTCCTTTATTTCATACTACATAAAACAAACATCACACTAAAAAGTGTGCAAAGGGAAGAGTATGTAGCTGTGCACACAGCTCTACATGGAAGGACAACAGAGCCCATACATGTCAGTGTCCTCCATCGTCAAGACGCAGCTTTCGAGCCAAATTTTCTTGGGTCTAGAAGAGCCTGTCAGTACTAACTTTACATGGGAATCTGAGGGGGAGAGAGAGAGAGCGCTTTAACATTATGCAAATGTCTGCACGCCTTAGCAGAACGGATTTGCATTAAGGCTGTGTGCTTTGGAAAGATCTGCTATACTCAAACCAAAAAAACAAGAACTATAAAATACATATGTTTTGATATATAATAAATAAAATCTATATTGACGGTTTTATCACACTCCATGCTAACTCCAAAATTACATATATTTTCTATTTTATTTTAGTTAAGTCTTATTTGTTAGTCAACAAGAGATTAAAACCTTCAAGAAAGTGACAAGATCGGTTTATTATTTCTTTGATATTGCATTTGTTACAGCATGATTAAGGAAACTTATTAAACCTGGTGTAAGGAAGTTGAAGAAATTCATGTATTTAGTCAGATAGGACTACAGGAAAGTACTGTATTTAATAGTTCAAAACTTTACATCAGAATAAAAGCAGATTAAGTCTTGGGTTCTATAAAAAAGTCATACCCGAGTCATGTTTTCTGAAGTGGATTGGAAACTGAGTGGAGTAACAAGAAGAACTGCCCATAGTAGTACAGGAGCCGTTCAAATGGAGCATTGCGTGCACTGAAGACCACTCTGAACCATACAACACAAGTCCCTGTCTCAGAGCAGGCCGACCGCAGTGCCGGCCGCAGTGCCGGCCGCGCCGCAGGTTCTGGAGGAGCTAGTTCTAGCTTTCTCCCTGAGCTCAGGCTCAGTGCTCCCCAAGGCTAGAATAGTAAGTGCACCATGCCAGGGTCCCCAAGTGCTTGTTCATGAATTCCCTGCGTCAACATCGGATGAGTGGCTTGTATAAAAACTAAGCTGCCCTTGCAGTAAATTGTGGGACCCTGGGATTGTTTGGGAATCACGGTGCCAACCACATCTTTTATTAGGAGGCTTAAGGCAGTAGCAGAAAGGTCCCTTTAAGCAGTCTCTGAGGAGTCTGGAGATAGACGAGAACAAAGCTAGGAAGCCGAGAGGCCACTGGGGGGTCTGGATGCCATCATCTAGAAGGGACACTGGTGGCTTAGATGGCACAGTCATGACCAAGTTTCAGATGTTTTGAAGCTTGTGGATTTGTGTCTCTGAGTCCCCTGATTCTGCACTATGAATCGTTTTCAAATGCTTAATTAAGATTGACAGTTTCCTTGAGTTGTCATAGTTGTCCGCCGCCCAAATAACCATAGCTATGATGGTGTCCACAAATTTGCTATCGTGTAGGGCAGGTGAAAATGACCAACATATTATAGAAAGCCATTTGAAATCCTGTGAGGGGTGTGAATCAATGAATATGTAAATTTAAATTATGTATACTGTGTTGTCAGTGATGAATGGAAATTGACCACGTTGTCAGATGGCTCACATCTGAGCCAGTGCCTGAAGTGCTGTGGGAGAAGACCACTCAGTGTGACACACTGCATGTGTCGTATGACAGACCTCCGGGTGGGCACCCTGTCTGAGCACAGAGGACTCAGGGTGAGGGTGGATGTGGAGAGGACACGACCTGTGGCAGCCTCGGCAAAGTAGAGTAGGCCATGGAGGGCGTTAGACCTTGGCTGATGGCCCATAGTGCCAGCATCGTACGCAGTCAAGAGAGCAGAGGTGAGGTCATTATGGAGTCTAAAGAAGTAAATTCCTCTTTAAGAATTATTCTGACTGCAGCCTCCTAAGAGCCTTAACACAGCTCAGTATTTATCTTACATCTTGTGGAATGCATCAGACTTTGTCATGTCCAAATGGCTGCAATAATCCCCAGAGGTATTTACAAAGGCCTGCTTAGATATGCTTCTACTTAATAATTATGAAGTTACTTAAATGTTTTACATGGTTACTACAGAATTCCACCATTTTAAATTACTCATATGGCCATAAAATGTTTCTTTTCAAGAACCATTGCTTTTCTAAGCGGTCATACTCACTGGTAGAAAATATTTAAAAAAAAAAAAAAGAAACAACAACAAAAATCCAACCCCAAGAGTTGTTAAAAGGAACTCAGTTTTGAAATACAATTAAATGTTTTTATTTTTCATAAGTATAGCATTTTTTCTTAATTCTTTTTTTGGTCTTTGTTTATATTCTAATTTTTAAAAAATGAACTCAGCCAATCCTTGCTTTTGTTTCCTGTTTATTATCTGTATTCTGTGTAAAACAGCATTTTTTAAACTTATAGGAGACACTTGTCAGAAATGCAGAATATCCACCTATTAATTTCTCTCTAATTATGTTGCAAATCTCTTAGCTCTTAGAAGACAAGCCTTATTCAAGCCATAAAATTTTATTGCTGTCCACTAAAAAGAATGTGGAGAAAGAAAAATGATCTATCAAAATTCCCTATTTATTCATTAACCGAGATTGATGCTTCAGGAACAAGATTTTGGGATCTCCCACAGTCTCTTGGTGTTGGATGAATGCATAACTATTATAACTAAAGCAATAAATGCAGCTTTTCTCTGCCAGTCATGACTTTGCTGGGAAGGTGCTCAGTAAACTTGCTGAAGGTAAAACCCAGATGGCTTCAGAGGCCACCGGAGGCCAGTTCTCTGTCCATGGTCCCTGGGCAAACACGGACACGCAGGTGCATTTGTAACTGGAGCATCTTTAAGGTAATCAAAGTGTCCTCTTCGGTAGAGCTGGAGTGGACCAGAGAAGCTGCTGGCTTTAGATGAACTCATCGATAGCTGTGAACCAACACAGGTGAAGCACATGATGCAGGTGATAGAGCCCCAGTTCCAGCGAGACTTCATCTCCTTGCTCCCGAAAGAGGTAAGGAAAAACCGCCAGCTAGCGCCCTGCACAGGCACCACCACCTGTAGGCCGTATCCTGCCCGCCATGGCTTGTCACCTTGACAAACTGCTGTCTTGGCTTAATGGTGCAATTGTTACATAAAGGATGCTTATAACCAAGGTACTTTTTTTCTCCCAGTTGGATAAGGTAAGTCTGCATGAGAGTCACTGAGTTTCTTGCTAGGTTGTCTGAAGCCTATCTTTAGTTATTTGGGTATGTTTATTATTTATAGTGGATGTTTTCAAAATTCTGGATTCATTAAGCAGCAATGCTATTTTTGGTCTTATTTTGTCACTTACTTCTCTTATGTCCCTTCAAGACCAGTAACTTTCTGACTGTTGCATTTCTCTGGTCCTTGCATTATGTAATTGTTTTTATTTTTATTTATTTGTTAAGTGCATATATGTGTGTATGAGGGTGTCAGAAACCCTGGGACTAGAGTTACACGACAGGTGTGAGCTGCCATGTGGGTGCTGGGAATTGAAATCAGGTCCTCTGGAAGAGCTCTGAAGTGCTGAGCCATCTCTCCAGCCCCTGTAGTTATTATTTAATACGCAGAATTGTGTACACATATATAATATGTGTATGTGTGTCCCTGTCCATGTCTACCAGCCATCCTCCACCTGAGAGAGATCACGTGTGAACTGCATTCTTGTAGCACTCCATTATAAGCCATGTGTACCTACATAGTTTAAATATAATGCATGTGTTGATTTTTTTACTTCATAGCTTAATTTTTATCAGCAGAAAGGAATAATTCCCATGCTATATATTTTCTCAAATTACTGTACTCATGCTACTAATTAAATACCAGCTTAAAAGACAGCATGAAAAAGAGACACATCATACGAGTGACCCTGAACCCTCTAATTTGAACAGAAAAGGAGTTCTGCTTTCTCTTGGAGAACTACTCTAAGTTCCTAGAGGCGTTCATAGTCCTAATTATGACTTCGCATTAGATTTGAGTAAAATCAATGAAACTAACATAACTTAGGGAAAAGCAAAATTGATTAAAAAACATCTTTTTCTGGTGTTTTCCCCCCTTTGGAGTAGTTTTTAAAAATGGCATTGTCCCACAAAAGAAGTGTTTTTTTTCTTGTGAACTTTTTCTACAACAAAACTCTGAATAAACTTAGGAAAGTAACATGAGGTCATCAGGGCATAAAATAGTAGGAAGCAGTTTCTGTGAAAGCAGCAGATACTCACCTTGATACATTTTACATCCCTGGTACCCTCCTTTAGAATCTTAATTGTACAGATCTCTCATAGAGTGGTGTTTTTACTTATCTCTGAGAGTAAGTTTCTATTCTGTTTTTGCTTTATTCTTATGGATAACTCTTATCATGCAAAAACTTCCTGACCTCAAATCAGTAGAATTTGAGAATCTTTGTGGGGTTGTTATGTATATGTGTGGTGTATGTATGTGTTCAAATACTTAAATACATGCAGATGTGCACGCATGTGCATGTGGAGGCCAGAGGTGTGCTCCTCAGTTGCTCCCACATTATTGTTTTGAGTCAGAGTCATGGTGTCTCACTGAATGCAGACTAGCCAGTGAGTTCCTGTCTGTCCTCCCAAGCACAGGGCTTACAGTTGCCACCACCATGCCTGTCTTTTCCGAATGTTGGGGTCCAAACCCTTATCTTCATGGTTGTACATGAAACATTACCAACTGAGCCGTCACCATGCCCCAAAACCTGAGAATATTTTAGCATTTAAGAAGTAAGCACAGATTATTAATAAAAGGTAAGCCCCAAAAGATTCTCTTGGCTTCCATGTTCTTTCAAAGACTGCTGAGGGAAAGAGAGAAGTGAAGTTAGAATGGGAACCTGGCGTGGCATATCATGTTTTCTTGTTTTCAACTACTTGAGGGAAAGATTCATCATCTGAAAAAATGCTTTATTTCATATGTGGAAGAATAATGGCATAGATCTAAGCCCTTAGAGAAGTTTGTGTTATCAACAAGAATGTATTGTTTAAAATATTATTGCCATATTGGCATAATGTACTGGTATTTTTCTAATAATTGGTGTGAGCAGATCTCAAGCCTTTCTCTGTCACCATGTAGGCTAATCTAAGAACTTGAGCACTAGACTCACACGAGAAACTTGTGATTATTGGCATTGTTCTCACTGTGAGCAAATACCAATAAAATCACAGGTCATCTAGAATAAAGCTTCAGATCCCTAGCACAAGATTAACGAGTGTTTTCTTTGCTCTTAAAATACTGTTCTCCCTGATTTGCTCAGTCTACGAAACTACAGCAGCCCTGTGGAAATACGTGTCCCGTGGAGAGTAGCACCTTTTTTCCTGTCATTTTCTGAAGTGTGAGTATGTCCTCCTCATTTCTTTTTCCACAGCTGGCACTCTATGTACTTTCATTCCTGGAACCCAAAGACCTGCTGCAAGCGGCTCAGACTTGTCGATACTGGAGAATTTTGGCTGAGGACAACCTTCTCTGGAGAGAGAAATGTAAAGAAGAGGGTAAGATTCAAAATCATATAGAGAATGTGTTTCTACTGCAGCAGCAAAGGATTCTGGAAGCAAGTCAACAAAATAACTTTCCATGCAGGGAGAATAAATCACTGGCACTGAGTCTGCGTCCATTCACTTCCTTGATCCCAAAGTGAAGGAGTCCACCTGATTTCAAGCGATTAATACCCAAATAATTGAGTATTTATCCATTCCTCCCATAAATTCTTAGTGGGCACCTCCTGTGAGCTTGAACATTCATAAATGCTGGGGAGATTGAACAGTTTGACATGGATCTTATATTCTTGAAGCATAGTTTGGTTTGAACCCCCATTTTAAGGAAGGGGTTAAGTATCCTCCATATTTGTCAAAGGGGAGACCTTCTGTTTTGCAGGTAGGCGTCTAGAAAAGTAATCATTTTGAAAAAAAAATTGTTTCTGAGAAGCAAAATGTTACAGGAAAAAAACTGGTAGTGCTGTATTCTGTAGGTGATTCTCCCTTCGCAGCTCTGTGGCCAGAGAGCACTGCTAATTAGAGAGGGCTAGTAAAGAGTTGAGCTGAAGATCTTGGGTTCTTCTTGCTAAGCCTGGCCCCACAGTCAACCTCTGGCTGCTCTTGGATTAGTCAGTAAAATCTTCTTTCTCAACCATCTTCATATGTAAACTAGGGTTAATTTTGTCTTCTTTCTCAGAGTCTTTTGTTTCTTCCTTGAGATAGGGTCTCTGCAGCCCTGGCTGTCTAGGAAATGGCAAGGTAGACTAGGCTGGTCTTGAACTAATGGAGATCTCCTTCCTCTGCCTCCTGAGTGCTGGGTTTAAAGGTGTGTGCTGCCATACCCAGCTTCAGAATCATTTTTAAATGTCCTTTAACTGCATTTGCTAAAAATGATTCTGAACAGCTTGGTCTACATAGCAAGTTCCAGGACTTACATAGTGACACCCTGTCTCACTATACATAGATACACACACACACACACACACACACACACACACACACACACACACACGTGTGCAAACAGCCTGAGGTAATGATGTGCGTCTGTAATCATACTACTTGGACAGAGGCAGGATTACTGAAAGCTGGAGGCCATCTTGGTCTACATAGTGAGTGCTAGGCCAGTGTCAGTTAAGTCATTTGCTGCGTATGATCCGTTCCTTCTTTCCTGTTGCCTAAATGCTTTATCTCTGTAAGTTTGCTATTCTAGGAACCTGTGATAAGTAAGATTGCGCGATGTTTATCCTTTTGTAATTTCCGCATTCACTGATGTCTTCAAGGTTCATGTTCCTGTATCCTGTGTCCTTTTTAAGGTCGATCAGCATTCTGTTGTGTGTTCTGCTGCATTTGGTGTTTTGGACAGATGCCTGGACTGCTTCCTGCTGTTGGCTAACTGAATAATATCAGTATGAGCGTGGTGTATAGATACCTGTTCACATCTCTCCTGTCAGTACTTTTGAGCACACATGCAGAAGTGAAAGTCCTACGTCCTGTGTGTGATTTTGCTTTTGCGGAGTGGCTGTACTGATTTCCACAGCAGTGGTGCCGTTCCGCATCCACACACACAGTACACACGCCTTCCCATCTCTGTGAGAAGGAGAAGAGGCAATGAGTACAGAATTGCCATACCCAACACAGACTCGCTGCTGCCTAGCTCAGTGATAGAAGTTAGGAGTCTCTACCTCACGGGTGCTAAGCAGAAAAAACAAGATCTGTATAAAATGTGTAATTTTTATTATTGATGAAAGGAATTATTCTCTTAAACTCTTTGATGCTTTAGGAATTGATGAACCTTTGCACATCAAGAGAAGAAAAATAATAAAGCCAGGTTTTATACACAGCCCGTGGAAGAGTGCATACATCAGACAGCACAGAATTGATACCAACTGGAGGCGAGGAGAACTCAAATCTCCCAAGGTAACAGAACTCTTCTCATGCTAACAGAAACCTTTAACCAGTAGGAATGCTGGTCTAACTCTTCTCTTGTTGGCCTGAGGTATAACTGACGCCTTGTGAAAAGAAAGCTGGCTCTGACTTAAGATTAACTCAAAGTGTAGCTAACAATGGCCTTTTGTTTCTGCTTTCTTTAATCTGATAATTTTATTGAAATCAAAGATGAGTTGATCCAGGCATGGTGACTCATGCTTGTACTCAAGAATCTGAGGCAGGAGGATAGCTGTGAGTTTAAGGCCAACCTGGGAAACACACTAAGTTCTAGGTCAACCTGTTCTATGGTGTGAGACCTTGCTTCAAGAAAGTCTCTTCCAACAAAGATGAGTTGAGAGGACATGAATTTGTTCTAGGCCACTCTGCACAACATTGTTATTGTTATTATATTATTACTTTTTAAAAATAACAGTTTTGGTATTTGTGAATTTTTCTGGGGTTTTTTTTTGGCTTTTATAATTTGAAGCAAAAGTCTCATTCTTTGTCTTAGAATATTATTACAGATGTATAAATGGTAGAAGTCCTCAATTCATATACTTTAAAATTAGCCAATTTGGGGAGGCATTGGTTTATATGCCAGCATGAACTGGCATAATTTTAGGTTGAAAAAGCTGTTATTTATTATTCCTCTGTTTTTAGGTGCTTTACTTTTTTGCAGTGTTAAAAGTTGAACTCAGAGCCCAGTCTCTTCCTCCTCTTTTTCTTGTGTTTTAATTTTGAACTGAGGTTTGTCTGGGTGGAACTCACTTGTCAGCCCAGGCTGTGCTGTACATTTTATATAAATTTCATTCTAAAAATAGGTTACAGATGTTCTGCCTCACTGGTGAGTGTTTGTGTGCGCTTGTGTGTGCGCACTTGATGTATGCATTTGTCTGTGTGTCCTTGCAGGTCCATGCACACACACAGGCCAGAGGCGGCTGTCCCTTTCCTGTTCCCATTCTCTGTCTGACTTACCCTTTGAGATGGAGTCTCTCGCTGACAGCATAGGCCCAGCTGGCCCAGCTCTCCTCCTCTCTCCAGTGTTAGTGTTGTAGGCCTGTGCAGGAGAGTTCTGAGGACTTGGCCCCAGGTCCTGTGTATCCACGCCATCTCCGCAGCACTTTGCTGTATTTTAAAGACTATGTAATAACATAAATGTGATATGTGCATTTTTCTCATAGGTGCTGAAAGGGCATGATGACCATGTCATCACATGCCTGCAGTTCTGTGGTAACCGCATTGTTAGTGGTTCTGATGACAACACTTTAAAAGTTTGGTCAGCAGTCACGGGCAAAGTAAGTTCCCTTATTTCCATGTTTTCTCAAGTCGTCATTTTGTGTATGCAGTCACAGTGAAGGGGGTGTCTGATCCTCAGCTGCTGACAGCAAACATCAGGCTTGTCCCTAGAAACGTGGTCCCTCCTCTGTCAGGACTGTTACCTGTTTGCCGTCTTTGTCACTTAGATGGTCTGAGACTTCTCAGATGCACATCTTCTCACCTTGCCCGTGTGAGTCAGAATCGTTGCTCCCTAATGTCTTCCAAAACATGGCTGAGGGATTTGTAATTTCCTTATAACTGCTCTGTGGCTGAGCTGTCTGTGATCTAGGAATCAAAAAAATCCTGCTAATTGGAAGTTGTCTCAGACGTGAATGGTAAGGACACGAAGCCAAGTAGCCCAAGCAGTGGCTGTATTTTACATAGCATTCCTTATGAGTCTCTAGTGCATATTGACTTTATCTGTCCAAAAGAGAATGTTTTTATGAATTAAGTAATCATTCATTTAAAAGGTAACAGAAGAAGTATGAGAAAAATCTGTTTTTAAAAATATCTTTTGCTGTGTTGTTCCTTGAACAAGAATCTTATAAATACTCAGAGCAGATGTTAAAAATTTCAAAACTAGCTACACGTTTCCAGGATATAATATTTTTGGGCTTATCTCAGAGTCTTGGTGTCTGTCTTTGCATGTCTAGAGTAGCATGGCCAGCCCCTAACTACCGCCTGCAGGCAGATGGGTGAACTGTGGTATGTGGTCACACCCAACTTTCTTGGCATTCTTGCCTTGGTTCTCTTCCGTGGCAAACACCCTGATGCAGCTTTAATATTATTTAACCAGCTAGAGCTGTTGAACTTGCTTGCATTTTATTTATTTATTTATTTATTGCTTTCTTTCATGTCTTATGCTTTGTATCATATGATTCTTTTTAAATTTTTTTACTTCATTTTATTATGTGTGTGTTTACCTGTATGTATGTACGTACGTATGTATGTACGTACGTATGTACGTGGACCATGTGCATGACAGGTGCCCTTGGAGGCCAGAAGAGGGCGTCAGATTCCCTGGCCCTGGAGTTGTGAGTGGCTGTGAGGCACTAGGTGCTGGGAACCAAACCCAGGTCCTGAAAGAGCAGCCAGTGCTCTTCGCCACCGAGCCGTCTCATCTTTCATATCATGTTTGCTTTCTCCATACCTGGCCCTCAGTTGTGGATGCATGTCTAAGCATGTGTCACTACAAATAAACAATTCAGTAATAATGGTGTCATGCAGCATTGGTGGCAAAATGCTTTCCTAGTGCTCTAATAAAGTTGAATAAGTAAGACTTGTTCTAGATTGTAATGAGATGTTAGTATATTCTTTGGCCTGCTTTCATTTCTACCTAAAATTAATCATCTGAAGTGTTTTTCCAGTGCCTAAGAACGTTAGTGGGACACACAGGTGGAGTATGGTCATCACAGATGAGAGACAATATCATCATCAGTGGATCCACTGACCGGACCCTCAAAGTCTGGAACGCCGAGACCGGGGAGTGCATCCATACTTTATACGGGCACACTTCCACTGTGCGCTGTATGCATCTCCATGAGAAAAGGTAGAGGAAATCCCATCATGATGGGGCTCTCAGTTCTGTCGCTTGTGACTTTGGAATTCATATAGTACTAATGAGCTCTTAAAGTAGATACTCGTGATTAAAGTGTAATGTTCCTGAGTTAGAAAAGTCAGGTTATATTGGCGTAAAATCGGAGGCTTGTCTTAAAATTTCCTTCTTCATTTGATGATGATGGTACAACCTTTTTACTTGAAGCTCTGCTTGGTGTTGATTTGCTGATTCATTGTCTTCAAACAAAAAATCATTTTCTTTCTTAATAACCGAATTTATGCTGTGCAAGAGCCACAGATTCAGTCACTGGGACTCCTAGCCCGTACGTCCTTGAGTGACCCATCACATTCTAGATCTAGACAAACACTGAGGTCCGGGCTTTAGCTTCCTTTCTCATTGCCTGTCGTCTGAACTGTTGAGCTCTCGGATGTGGCCTTGCCTTTGCACAGCTGACAGCGCCCCTGGCGTTAGGATAGTATTGCTGCCCTTCCGTTGCCCGCCACATCAAGGGAGAACTTTCAGTCCTGCTTTTAGAGTGATGCAGCCACGCCTGGCCTGCTCATCCTTTCCTTCCCGGTGCCTCTGCCTGGGTGGTGCTTTTTCCTCTCACCTGCAGCGCCCTGCTGCTGAAATCATGTTCTTCTGTTAACACAGCATTGCAACCAGCTAAGAAATTGTGTTTTCTACTTCATTTGTCAAAAAATATTCTTTTGGCCTGACGTGATATATGCTCCTAATCCTCGCACTGGGAAGGTAGAGACAGGAGGATTCCTTGAATTCACAGTCTTTAGAAAAGACCTTTCCTTGGAAAGAATGTATCTTAGAGGGGTCCTTACTCTGAATTCACAGTAGCCACGACCTGTAACTCTGCACGTGGTGCTCTTTTTAATTGACAACTGTCTTGGTAAGTAGGCTCTCCCTGTAGTCATGATATGTACAGGGGGATCCTTTTTACTTTTACTTTGAGCCTACTTTGCACAGTGTGTTGTGAAATTAAAATCTAAGGCCTGAGTTTCAAGAGACCTTGCATTTCCTTCTTGGTTCATTTCCCCATGCTTCATCATTCTGTTCTTTCAAATGTGGCTTTTCTCTCTTGGGACCATAAAGGCACCTGGTTAGCAATCCAGCATAACTGCATCACTGTGGTTTTTCAGAGGGGTATGACTCCTGTAGGAGCATCTTTCAAAGTCTGTGTGTCAGCAGCTGTGAGCACGTGTCTGAAACTGATTTTTCCCTCTGTGGGAAGTGTAAGAAAACAGCCATAGTTTTCTGAGTCCCAGATTAATTTTAAAATTCTATTTTGTTGAAAAATAATCATCAAAAAGTTTTGCTTCCTGAAATAGGTAGTAGGAGTTCATAATTGAAATGTAACAAAATGGCAAATATCCTAAAGAAAGGAAGTTGTTGTAAGTTAATCCCTATATCTGCAACGAAGACTGGGCCACATGTGCCACGTTCCCGTCTCACTTGTAGTCAAGAGAGCTGTGTATGAAGAGCTGCTTGCTGGAACCTTGAGGCGGAGCCAACCAGATGAGCTTCCTCTGTTCCTGTTCCAGGCAGAGTAACTCAAACTCATATTTGGAGCATTAGGTGTTTCTTGTGAAAGTGTTTCTGTTGTGTTTAAGAAGAAGAGAAAGTGAACACTGTTTTACCTGTTGTGTGCGTTCACGCTCTTCAGAATTCTGATACCTTTCTCTCTGTTCCCTCTGCAGAGTTGTCAGTGGTTCTCGAGATGCCACCCTCAGGGTCTGGGATATTGAGACCGGCCAGTGTTTACACGTCTTGATGGGTCATGTAGCTGCAGTCCGCTGTGTCCAGTATGACGGCAGGAGGGTTGTTAGTGGAGCGTATGATTTTATGGTCAAGGTGTGGGACCCAGAGACTGAGACCTGTCTGCACACGTTACAGGGGCACACTAACAGAGTCTACTCATTACAGGTAAAAAGGCCACCTCTCCCACGCCTCGGTGCTCTGCTGAAGACTCAGTCAGTTACTGCCAAGTTGCTGTTCATATGTACCTTATTAGCAAGAAGAAAACATAAATTTCAAAAGCATTTAACTGTTTTAATGGTTTTAATTTCTCTGATCCATTTTCTCTCTAAAATGCAAATGTTTGTCTTGAAACCTGATACTTCAGGGCTGTAAATTTTGTTACATTATTAATAGTTAGATAATCTCATGGGAGAATAACTTGGATTTTAATAAACTCCTTTGCTGAGGATTAATTTGGCCAAAAGCTGCTGCCCCTTTGCATTGATAGCTAGAAGTTGATGGGCCGTGTAATTGTGATTCCATCCCATCTAAAGTGGCCGTGAGCCGTTCTGCAGAAAACTGCATGCTTTCCGGGGCCATTGACTGGAGGCAGAGAGTTAGTTGACCGACCTGTTGTTCCCTTTAGACATAAACTTGGGATTTATTAATAGATTATAATATTTCAAGATCTTCAGTAACTAGACAGAAAACGTGGGCCACTTTTATTTCTGGAAATGCAGCATTCTCCATTTTAAATATTTCCTGTTACATAATTGTCTTCCCAGGCATTTGCCCATCAGTGGCTAGCTGAGTAGAGCAGAATCCCAGTGCTGACATGGCTGTTCTTAGGGCATTTGATTCTTAATTGATAAGATTGCCCAAGTAATGAAATGTCGATATATGATAAAAACGTCGATCACTTTAGGAAAGATGATGGCTTCCAAGGGAGGGAATTGGTTGCCATTGTTGTTGTACTTTGTGCTGTACTCAGAATGTAGAGAACGATCTCAGAATGTATAGCTAGGTATTATATATGCCTCCTGGGGGATTGTTAGATCTAAAGTAGAGAGGATGCGTAGCTTGCTTTTGCTACTAAAATGCCTCCTCTTCTGATTCCTGACATAGTTATCTTTGGGGATATTTCCTAATTAGCAGTAAGTTCTTGTAAACAGCTTCTTCTTACAGTTTTTAATGGAATTTACTTTTGAGCATCACAGAAGTTTGCTGTGGCCCTTCCTTCCTCCAGGCCTTGGTGCTGATGAGCATGGCTTTGGCTTCCTATGGGCAAGCTTAACTCGGCTTTCCTACTGAGTACATAGGATGTGGCTTTCAGCTGGGACCAGGTGGTCTGAAAGGAATGTTGTTCATTTCAGGTGCTTCGTTTTCTTTTTGAAGTTGTTTCTGCCTCTTGTTTGAACTATTGGGCAATTTTGTTCAGTTTTGTTTCCATTTTTTTAATTTTAAGAGAATTTATGAAAAGTGTTTTTGGAGACAGATCTGTAGTCTTATATGATGGTGTGCACATCAGCCTAGCTGCGAGTTTATCCTAGTGCGCCCTTTGTTCTGGCCTTACATGTTGCTGTAGCTCCCTCCCTATTGTGAGTAAGGTCTACCAGCTAGCTGATAGGAAAAGAGCCCATGTTTCTGTTCTAATACGCTGTGTCTGTTGTAGTTTGATGGCATCCATGTGGTGAGTGGGTCTCTCGATACATCAATCCGAGTCTGGGATGTGGAGACAGGAAACTGTATTCACACGTTAACAGGACACCAGTCGTTAACAAGTGGAATGGAACTCAAGGACAATATTCTTGTCTCTGGGAATGCAGATTCTACGGTGAAAATCTGGGATATCAAAACAGGACAGTGTTTACAAACATTGCAGGGTAAGTGTTGGCCTCCTTTAGCCAAGTTCTTCTGAAATGTCATTGCTGTTGAAGAGGGAACCTGTGTAGAGCAGAGATTAACCTCATGCAGAGTACTTACTCCTAATGCCTTTCAGAACCAGGCCACCTTGAGAAACGGCTTCAATTGTGTCTTTAATGTGAAAATTCTCACTCATTTCCTGCGTGTTCAGCCAACTCTATTTAACCTTAACAATGAGAAGAAAGACTTGGCTGTCTCACAGAAGCAACGCTTCTTTTTGTCTGATCATTATATTTTGAATTGAAGCATCTCTGATAGGAAATTACTTTGGCCTCCACTCAGCCAACTGCTTTAGTTGGGGTGGGAAGGAGTAATGGTTCCCCCTGAGATAAAGAGACACTTGAGAAAGTTGATTTGGAGGCACAGCACCATTGAATCATTCTTCATGATTCACTTTTTTATATCTAGACCGTGCTTAGAAGGTTGGTTTGTTTTCAGTGAGCCCATCTGGAGGGCATCACGCAGTGACTGTTCCTGGGAATGTGGGGGTGGTGTAAGTTTGGTTTTCTCCTTTACTGGTCAGTGGAGAGTGGCAGAATGATGGGCAGATCTGTTACATTCGTGTTTCCAGCAGTAGAATGTACGACGCTGCATTGCCTGTGTAATCTCAGGAAAGCTCTGTCGTAGCCCAGAGAACAACACGCGTGTCTGGTGGCTTTGCCAGGCTTGCAGGAGACAGGCTGTGAGCGTCGGGGCTTCTGCCACAAATAGCTACCAGAGCTTTCTCCCTCAAGCTCGTCTTAAACTACAGCAAGGTTTCTAAATATGCAGCTTTTTAACTGTTGGATTTCTCGTGTGTTCTAACTGGTAATTCAATCCCTGTGCTTTTGCCCAGGTCCCAACAAGCACCAGAGTGCCGTGACCTGTTTACAGTTCAACAAGAACTTTGTCATTACCAGCTCAGATGATGGGACTGTCAAACTCTGGGACTTGAAAACGGGTGAATTTATTCGAAACCTAGTCACATTGGAGAGTGGGGGGAGCGGGGGTGTTGTGTGGCGGATCAGAGCCTCAAACACAAAGCTGGTGTGTGCAGTTGGCAGTCGGAATGGGACTGAAGAAACCAAGCTCTTGGTGCTGGACTTCGATGTGGACCTGAAATGAAGAGCACACAAGATGAGTCTTGTCCAACTCTGTAGACAATATACTCCTGCCCTCCCCCGCGCAAAAAACAAAAACAAAAACAAAAACAAAAAAAACAGAAAAGAAAAAAAAAGAAAAAAGAGAAAAAAAAGAAAAGGAAAAAAATCCCTTGTACTCAGTGGTGCAGGATGTTGGTTTGGGGCAACAGATTGAAAAGACCTACAGACTGAGAAGGTGGGAAGGGCTGAAGAGACAGAACCGTAACTGACAGGAGGCGGCGGCGCGTCACCTGAAGGCTTCACTTCTGATGAGGGGCAGCTTTGCAAAATGAGACTCTCTAAATCCAACCAGGTGCAGTTATTCCTTATTTTCTTCTCCGGTGGTCATCGGGCAGAGCTACACCACGTTGTCACCGTCACTGAGAAAGGACTGGCAGTAACATCCAAACACGTGTAATCAGAGAGCTTCTGCAACCAGAAGTCAGGTTTCTCCAGTGGGGAGCGTAAGGAAATTACTGTGAACTGTACAGTTATCATGAAGCTTTCTTTCCCTTTTTTTTCTTTTCCAATTTTTTTTGTTGGTTTTTTCTTTGTTTTGTTTTGTTTTTGCCAGCCATTGCCAATGTCAATCAATCACAGTATTAGCCTCTGTTAATCTACTTACCGTTCCTTCCATTATCCACTCTACAGTGCACATGTCGCTCAAAGGTGGCGCGTTGTCCTGGGTTCCGAGTCCTGAGATGGCTTTAGTTCTTGACGCTGGTGCTAGAAGTAGGTCTCCACACGTGGGATCGTTGTCCCGCCCTGTACTGTACTCCCAGTGGCCAAACTTATTTATGCTGCTAAATGAAAGAAAGAAAGAAAAAACAAATTATTTTTTTTTATTTTTTTTTCTGCTGTGACGTTTTAGTCCCAGACTGAATTCCAAATTTGCTCTAGTTTGGTTACAGAAAAAAAGACTTTTTGCCACTGAAACTTGAGCCATCTGTGCCTCTAAGAGGCTGAGAATGGAAAAGTTTCAGATACTAAAGAGTGAAGTTTGCCTGCAAATAAAGAATCGAGAGTGTGTGCGAAGCTTATTTTCTCTTATCTGGGCAGAAATTAAAACACATTCCTTGGGACAGAGCCTGAGGCGCCTGTTCTGTGGAGAAACTTCTTTGTTGAGGGCTGTGGTGAATGGATGAACGTACGTAGTAAAACTGACAAGATATTTTAAAGATATATAGAATACAGAATAAAGGAAGTTGCTGGTCCGTCGTAGCATCTTACAGTATTCGGGAAAACAACTGTTACAGTTTCACTGCTCTGAGTACCGACGCGAGAGGAACACCCGCGCTGTAGTGATGGCGTCCACGCAGACCAGCGCGGCGAGCGAGCAGAGTCAGGTCGTCTGCCTCATTCACCAGGAGCCGTAACTCAAGCCGAACTGTGAAAGTGGTTAACACTGTATCCTAGGCAGTCTTTTTTTTCCTCCTCTGTTTATTTTTTTGTTTGTTTTATTTATAGTCTGATTTTAAACAATCAGATTCAAGTTGGTTAATTTTAGTTATGTAACACCCTGACATGATGGAGGAAAACAACCTTTAAAGGGATTGTGTCTATGGTTTGATTCACTTAGAAATTTTATTTTCTTATAACTTAAGTGCAATAAAATGTGTTTTTTCATGTTACTGCGCCTGTTTCTTCCACTTAGATAATACTGTTTCATTATAAACATACAGTGTTTGTCTAATATTTTAATAGCAGGGTTTTGGCTTCTTAGCATTGCCTTCATTGTAGCAACATAGAAACGAGGCCACTCTACTGTGCTTGCCTCGGTGTTTGCTTTGGGCGTATAAACATAGCATCTGGTTCCTTCCTTCCGCACCTTAGCAGCGGACCTGAGAGTTGCGACTGTGGCTGTGTGGGTGATGTGTGATGGCACTGTCCAGCCCGATTTCAAAAACCGAATTCCTGCTGCCTTTGGTGAAACTCTAGTAAACTAAAGCAAGGTTTAGGAGGGACATGCTCTCTCTCTCTCTCTCTCTCTCTCTCTCTCTCTCTCTCTCTCTCTCTCTCTCTCTCTCTCTCTCTCTCTCTCTCTCTCTCTCTGTGTGTGTGTGTGTGTGTGTTAATCTCAACCAATCTCAAATCAACATGGAGTCCTTCCTCTTAGAGAACAAGGTTCTCAGAGCCATAGCGACCGACTTGCTCAAAGGCTGAGTCCCACCACAGGAGTAGGGCCAGGAGTCTGTCAAAGGCTACCCTGAGCGTGGAAAGGCACTGGCTTACACGCTGTACTTGAAACTCTTTCGTTTACTAGGCCTCAGCAAACTCCAGGATAAGAGCAATAAGGAGGGCAACAGTGCAGACGAGAGTGCCCACAGTACGGGCGCAGTGCAGACGAGAGTGCCCACAGTACGGGCTCAGTGCAGACGAGAGAATCCACAGTACGGGTGCAGTGTAGACGAGAGAATCCACAGTACGGGCGCAGTGCAGACGAGAGAATCCACAGTACGGGCGCAGTGCAGACAAGAGAATCCACAGTACGGGTGCAGTGTAGACGAGAGTGCCCACAGTACGGTGCAGTGTAGACGAGAGTGCCCACAGTACGGTGCAGTGTAGACGAGAGTGCCCACAGTACGGGTGCAGTGTAGACGAGAGTGCCCACAGTACGGGCGCAGTGTAGACGAGAGTGCCCAC
>PVIU01008153.1:0-85654 GCA_004026605.1 Ondatra zibethicus | reverse complement strand
AATCTGGAAGGAGTGAGGAAGAGGCTGAGTAGGACCCTGGGACCACTGTGTATGGAGGGTGACTCATCAGTACTTAAGAGTCTACACTGTGATAGTGGCACCACGCTTCTAGAACCATCTTTTTAGGTTCAGAAGTTGCTCTTTTGGAGCCTTTGGTTTGGGGCATGCAGATGTTTTCTCACTGTGGGGAAATGGGTTTGGGGTGGGAAGGTTATAAAAGGTATTTTTGCATTTTGTTGTGCAAACTGGGAACTGTATCAAGGCCAATAAAAAGAATTCTTCTTGAAACAAACACAGGAGAGTCTAGGCAGAGTGATCAGAAAGACTTTAACTGACTTTTCAAATTTATCAGGAGCCATTCCCCCCGTCCTCAGTGGGCAGTTTAAATCTGTGAATTCAAAACTTTCCTTGGTTGTCTCCTTGGGATTTTTGATGCTTTCCTTGGGGAACTCTTGGATATTTGAAGGGTGCTCTAAAGAAAAATGAAAACCTCTGCTCACAATTTATAGCCCAGACACATTACCATGCACACTGTCACTTTTCTGGTGTTGGCAACCATGTAATTATACTTTTAGAAGCACCAGTTGTCTCCTGTCCTCGTCAGCCTCAAAGAGAAGCCCAGGATAGAAGCTGGGTTCAGCAGCATCCTTTAGCAAGCCCGGAGCAACAGACAGGGACATAAGAAAACATGAGAATCTTTTTCTTAGATTTATTTCTTATGTGTATGTGTGTCTATTTATGTGCATGTATGTGCAGGTATCTGTAGAGGCCAGAAAAGTCCATTGGATCTGGAGCTTGAGTAGCAGGCATTTATGAGCCACCAATGAAGGTGCTGGGAAGTAAACTTGGGTCTTCCCCAAAAAGAGAAGGAAGTTTTGCTCTCAACAGTATCTCTCTAGCCCAGCAGTCTTCTCTAGATGCTTGAATCCAAAAAGACATGGTTTCCCTTGCTTATTACTACTGTAGCTTTGAGTTTTTTTGTGGATTTATGATTAGATAACATAGCTAAAAAAAATAAGCGTTTTATTTTATGGATTATGTATCATGATTCCTTTACCTTTGCTAACCCTTGCACACACACACACACACACACACACACACACACACTAAGTGCAAAAAAGAAAAGAAAGAAAAATAGAACATCCCCAACGAGAAAGGAATGAATGAAGGAGAAAGACTGTTCAATGAAGGGCACCAAGGCAAACAACAGGGTGCAAGCTTGGGAAGACCAGGATCTGAAAAAGCACAGTAAGCAAAACACGCTGTAAATCCAATGTCTTTGAGTGCTGTGTCAGTATTTGTTATAAATACAAAAGTTACAACTCAAATTCTCTGGTAAAAGCTAAAATCAGTCTATTTCACCAGACGACAGCTAGGTAAACTGAAGAGATTGGAAAACCTATCAAACGTTGCAGGCTAGAGTGGCTAACTTTAAATTTTAGCGATGGATGGCGACACTGATGTACAAGTACGGTGCTGTTGGCCATTCTCACTCTAGGTCTTGATGAATGTCACATCACTGGAAAACGAAACTAGCTTCTTTAGGGCCATTAAAATACACAACTAATTCAAGAGGTTTACATGAAGCAGTAAAACGTTATGTTGTAGCAATTGTGGTGATTTGAAAGAAAAATGGGCCACAAAGGGAGTGGCATTATTAGGAGGTGTGGCTTTGTTAAAGTGGGTGTGGCCTTGTTGGAGGAAGTGTGTCACTGTGGGCTTTGAGGTTTCATATACGCTCCAGCCACACTCAGTGTCTCAGACCATTTCCTGTTGTCTGCAAGTTGACTGTAAGATGTAGGACTCCTAGCTACTTGTCCAGCACCATGTCTGCCTGCATACCACGATGTCCAACCATGACAATGGACTGAACCTCTGAAATTGTAAGCCACCCCAATTAAATGTTTTCCTTTATAAAAGTTGCCATGGGCATGGTGTCTCTTCACAGCAATAAAAACCCTAACTAAGACAGCAGCTTTCTTGGTCTATTGTCAATATACCTGGTATAGTTACTGATGGTAGCCAAGCAATGGCAGGCAAAAGAAAGGGACTTACAAATGATGACACCTTTCTAATTGTGATCAAGACTGAAATTCAGAAGGAGCAGAGATCATTGCTGGAACTCTTGGAATTCCTTAAAAGTTTGGCAGCATTGTTTAATTTCCAGAAGTAAGAAGGCCAATTTGAGGTCAGAGGTTGGACAATTTCTGACTTAGCACATACAAGTGTTTTATAGCATCAAAATAAACTCAACAGTGGAACTCAACAGTGGAAACCTGAACCTTAAAGGTTTAGCATTGTTTTGCACCTTAAAGATTTAGCATTAGGATTTGATTGTTTATTTAAATGAGTTAAGTAGGTGTTTTCCAGGTGAAAACTAAATTACCAACACAAAGTTTCAAATCCTAACAGTGTTCCCAAATGGAAATGAAATGAATTAGGCAAACTTAAATGAAGGCAATTTTATATGTTTTGACACATCAGCTACGTACATTTTTGACATATCATCTTCACACAGTCCTGTGAACAGAGAAAATTACGCAGCTTCATTTTTTGATTTGGTACAAGAATTTTCAAATAAATCTCATGAGTTGGGGGGAAATAATACTTTTGAATATTTGTGACTCCATCTTCAGTCAGCAAAAGGATGTTACCTGTCAATCTTCAAGGGAAATACATATAGCTGAGATAGGACAACCAATTTAAAGGAAAAGATGAACTGCATCTCTTTCTTGGAATTTTGGAGATCCTGTCTTCCCAGAGACAACTACCTCTGGCGGTACAATCAGCTAATTCTTGCCATTGCTTTCTTGCAGCAGTGACATTTGTGAGTAACTGTCTTAAAAATGAAGCATACCAAGAGTAAAACAAGAACCCAAACTCCCGAGGAACCTTAGGAACTCACTGAGAATTGCAATTGCTCCCACCAAGGCAGATACTGACAACCTAGCTTCTCGAATACTGTTTCCCTTTTTTGCTTTTATGATTAAAAAAGAAAGCTTTCTTCATTCGTGAAAATACACATTTTTCATGATGCTCACACAATAGATATTGCCGAAAATAGATGACACGAACAAAGACTAGTTGTTTTACTCAAAAGAGGTCCTTTCCTTTCTACGTAAATTTTAAGAATAACCAGCTTAAAACTCAAAGGAGATGTTGACAGGGATTATTTTGAATCTATATATCAATTTAGAGAAAACTGTTCTTAGCTCAATATGGATTCTTACGTTGTTTACTGGGTGATCACTATTTATTTAGATGTTTATTTTCCCTCAGTAGCATTTTTCAGTCTGCAACTGTTACACTTACTTTCTTAAATTTGTTCCGACTCTAGTTATCCCTTCGCATCTATGGTTTCTGCATCCTTAGCTTTATCTAAATGCAGACCGTTATTCTATAAACAATGTAGCATAACATTTATAGACCACTTGTATTAGGTACTATAACTGATCTATGATTTAGTTAGAGTATGTGAGAGATGTATGCGGGTTATATGGAAACGCCAAGCTGTTTTGTAGAGGTGGCTTTAGTATCCACAGATTTTGGAAGCCACAGAAGTCCTGAGAACAGTTTCCTGTGACCACAAAAACACAACAGCATTTGATACTCTTGGCACCAATGTAAGCAGAATAGTTTTTTCAACTTTATTATCATACTTTCAGCATATAAATAGAACTTTTTTTTGTATAATGGTATTGCATTCTATGAAACCCCTTATTAAAAAATCCTTAATTCCAATTAATTAAAATTCCTCTTGATATTTTCTACACATAAGATCGCATGTGTAGCAAATAAGGGCAGTTCTGATTTTTTTCTTTCCAATATGGATGTTTGATTTTCCTCCTTTTCTTCACTCACTGCTGTCTCCAGTAGGATGCTGAGTGCATGTGATGACAGCAGAGGCCTTTGCCTTCTTTCCATTCCCACCACAAAGCACTGTGCTTTCAGCATCAGCATCACGGGGCCACAGCAGCTTTGCAGATGTTCTTGACTGGGACATCTTAGTCTTAATTTGTAGAGAGGCTGGGTTTTTAACCATCAGATTTCTTCAGATTGTTCTTCTTCATCTTCTAAATTACCATATCTTTGCCTTTAATTCTATCAGTGTAAAACAATTCATTGATTGTTTTGCATATGCTAAACCACCCTTGCATTTCTGGGATGAATCAAATGTAGTCAAAGTGCATAATCTTGTTAGATTCAGTTGAGAAGTCCCGCCTCCTGTGAGACACTGGTCTGTAGTTCTCTTTTAGAAAAGATATTTCCTGTGTGGGACATCAGAGAAACACTGAAAAAATAAAGATTGTAGCATTGAGAAGAAATCTTTATTTTTGGAGAGTTTAAGAAGAATTTCTATTCTATCTTTCTTTAATTATTTGCATAAATTCACCAATAGATACAAAGACCAGAGCCTTTGTTTGTGAACTTAAGATACTAAATCAGTTTATTTGGTTTGGCATCTATTGTTTTTTTTTTCCATTTTCTTGATGGTAAAATCAGTCATTTTTTTCTAGGAATTTTCCCTTTTCATTTAGGTTTGTCTAATAAATGTGTTATCATAAAATTCTCCCCTTAATTTGTGTAGATTCAGCATTAGCCATTTGCCCTCTTTCTCCATTTTGCCACTTTTCATCTTCTCTCTCTTGAGTTTAGTCAATCAGCCAAAGGCTCATGGTATCTGTTGGTCTTTTCAAAGAATCAATTGCTTGTTTCGTTGGCTGTAGTTGTGGTTTTGATTGTTAATTTCTTTGCTTTTTACATATCTGTGCCATTTGTTTGTGCTTAAATCCTCAGAAATCAGCACAGGATTCTCACCTTTCCTTTTACTCTGATGAAGAACAATTTTGATGCATTCTAAAGTGGTGTGTGTGTGTGTGTGTGTGTGTGTGTGTGTGTGTGTGTGTGTGTGTGTGTGTGAACAATTACTGAAATGAAACCAAAGCAAATCCTGGAATATTCGGTTGGTCTTGGAAGATGTAAAATTAGTTTCAGAACTAGTCTGACCTTTTATGTCCAATGGGGTTTATTTCGTGTAATTGGAAGCCCCAGCATTTAGGGCACATATGTTTACAGTTGCTATAATTTATAGGTGAATTGTTCCCTTCATTAAAGGGATGCTTTCTGGTAGCAAAGATGTTTTAACATTGTGATAAGATAAAAAGGTAGACTATTGAATTTACTCTGAGAAGAAAAAGGGGGCATATAGATATGATAAAGGTAGATTCTTGAATCTACTTTTAAAAAGCAGCTATACAAAATTTGTATACTGATACAAACATTGTACCTAGAGTGAAGATAGAAACCCATAATGCTATAAATTTAGCAAAAATATTCACTGGGTTCCATAGTTACAGTGGGTGGATTTTATGGTATGCAAATTGTATCTTACTAACATCTTACCATGAAAAGATTACAGGGTAAGCCATTCTGTAGTTCTTATTACAATAAAGCTAAAAATTTCTGGCCCAATCCTATTTATTGAGCATTCAATAAGTATCTACTAAAGTTTTATGAAAAAATGTTGTTTTTAATTACCACAATAACCCTCAGAGGTAGGAATTATTTTCCACTTTAAATATGTAGAAACAGTCACAGGCAAAAATAAGTGGAGATTCAGTCTCTCAAGGACTAACACAGAGGGGAGGAATGTGAACTCTGTGTCTGGTAGCAAGGCTTGCATTCTTAATGCAGCTTAGGGTCTCTTTGCCAACTTCTAAGCATATTAATTCTGACTTTGCTTTACATGTGAAATAGACTACCTAGCTCCCCACAATTATTTCCTTTAAGATTTTGCAGACATGTTGAGCCTATTTCCCCTTCCTTCCTCTGCCTTCCATTCCCCCATTGATTTCTGTGCTTCGTCTGTGCTTCAGCTGTGATTTAATACCCACTTGCTTCAGGTAACCACAGCAGTGCTTGACATCTTGAATCAACAGAGCAGAGGACTCCAGGCTCACAGAGATTTCCTCCTTGGAATTTGGAAAAGCAAGTTTTCCATATATTAAATTTTGTGTTAACTGTGGATCTACTGTTAATTATATATATTACTGAGTGTGACAGTTGTTATGTAAGCTATAAATAGATCCTAGAGTCACTGCTTTAGAGCCTCATTCGTCTCTACTTGGTTTCATGTGAGGCATAGTTTATCCTACGGGCTAACTTTCAAAAGCACACCCCCCTCTAAAGTCAAAACACTAAGAAGAACCAGGATTCGTGAATGAATAATGAAGTTGAAAGGTTGACTGGTCAAATCTGAAATGTGGGGACAATTTATAACTGAGGGTCTTGTGTTCATTAAATAAAATCTCTTTGAGGCATCGTCAGACAAATGTGATAACTCTCCACTGCTGGCCCTCTCCAAGGAAGGATGTCAGTTTGACCACACAATTTAAACACATGTAAGCCTGGGAGTTTTGTCTAGCTCCTTTCACAAGGGCTAGTCACCTTACAGACTTGAGGCCAAGCTTCTCACACCATTGTTTCTGAGGTAGAATGGTCCAAAATGAGGCAGTGACAGATTTGCCTTCTGGCACTGTCTGAGGTATAAATAAAGGGGAGGTAAAGTCAGGCCACCAGAGAAGAATTAATATCCACACTGGTGGTTGTTTTTTCTGTATCACAGACAAGAGAAAGCAGTTAATCATGCCACAGGGAATAAGTCTTATTGAGGACTTTGGGACAGCATACCAGGCTGGGCACTTAGAGCAGCGGTTGTGGGTTTTGACCCCTTTGGGGTTGGATGATCACAAGGGTCACATATCAGATATTTACTTTTCAATTCATAACAATCACAAAGTTATAGTCACAAAGCAGCAACAAAATAATTTTCTGGTTGGAGGTCAGCGCGGTATGAGGAACTGTATTAAAATTTCACACTTTAGGAAGGTTGAGAACCACTGCCGTAGAGGCCCTGGGCTCCGGTTGTGTGAGATCCTGAAGGACTGTTGCATACATTACAGCATAGCCTGTGTGCTCCACCGTGACCTGTGACAGTGTAACTGGTAATATCTGCACACATACTGATGCTCCTAAGTTTTGGGGGTGGGCAAGAGAGTTTCTGCAAAATATTGGGGCATTCGTGATAGAGTTGGGGTAGAACCCTGGTCCTCCCTTGAATCACTGAAGCCCTGTGCAGCTATTCTTTTAGCAGGGTTCACCATTTTTTTTCTATGAAATTATAGGCACAAGCTTGGGCTGCGGCAATGATAGCAAGAAGGGCTCCATTGTACAGCAGCAGAGCAACCCCAGGTCTCTACAGATGTTTTTAGCATTCTCCCTCATATTCCTCCCTAGTTCTTTTTCTTGGTTGGTATCCCACTGTGTGTGTCCTTGGAGACCGAGCTAGAACTGCCAATTGCCACAGGCTGAGGGGCTCCATGGTTTCCATTCAGAGGGGTTACAGTTCCACATTTCAAATTTGGTTTGGATTGAATTTTGGGCCACAGTTCTCATAGATCCAAAAGAAAAAAGTGTTCCTCTTCAAAAAGGTTCTTTGTTTTAAAGCTGCACATAGAAAGGGGGGAAACTTATAAGCCAAATCTAAATTACTGTTATTATTGATGATTATTTATAAGCATAATTTTTCTAAGACCACTGTTCCAATGCACAAGTCATGACTACGGAATAAACAGAAACCACTGCTCTGGAACAGGCTATAGACAGGAGCTTGCTCACATCCTAGCGCATCCAGTCATAAAAGTGAGTCTGTCTCCCATCTGTCTCCACGGTGCTATTCTGTGTTTAAGAAGAAAAAAAAGATAACCAGCTAAAAAGGACTGTAAATATCACTGTTTACATATCGCTGTAAAATTCAAAAGATGGTTACACATACACTTAACTGTCATCTTTTTATCCTTGTTAGATGTGACTGGGGAACCTGAGGCCCAGCGAAGCTAGGCTGATAGATGCCGTGAATGGAACTGACTCACAAACCTAAGTTGTATTCCCACTCTCACAAGGATCTCATTAGAAGATTAAAAAAGAAAACCTTATTGGTTAGGAGCCTCTGCAGCGATAACAACGCTGTGCAGAACGAAAGGTTTGCAGTTGCTGAGTCCCGTGTTTATGCAGATTCTCCTAGCCCTGTCACAGTACCCTTGCTTCTTGGCGTATCACTCGGCAACACTCAAGTAGGTAGAAATGCTTACGTGGCTTTTCACATGCTGTAGTCCCTATAACTGAGAAGGCGAAGTTAGGGACTCAAAGTGTCCCTGCCTCTTGCTTCTCTGGAGGCCACCGTTGAGACTAAGAGCGTGAGCTCCTGGCACCAGTGTGTTCTGGAGGTCAAGCCAGGTGCAGCTCATACACGGCTTTCCTGGGGACATCAGAACTTTCATTTTGTTACCACATAATCCACATTCTATTATGATTTTTCTCTCTCTCCTTAAGGCGATCTCACATTGCCTTAATTAAACAATAACTCCTCATGACAAGCTACGGTTCCTTCTAGAATGGGGCTACTTAGCATCTAAATTGCATACCACCTGGCATAGAGAACAGGCTCGCAGACATTCATAACATCATCAGCAGGTGTGATGTCAGAAGACATGCTATAGAAATGAACTGTGAGCCTGGGAGAATTGGGGCACCATGGAATCCCTGTGTGACAGGGAAGCATTGCTCTGGAGAGATACATTGTTTTGGTCAACTGTGTAATCCATTTTTGACCAGGAGGAAATTCTACCATGGTGTTAAAAAGCAAAGCTCCTCTCCACTTACATTCACTGTCCATATCACAGTCTTAGTCCATAGAGACACTGTGACTTCACATCACTAAAGAGCCGTCTTAAATTCCTTCTTTCCTTCAGTAGTAGGAATGTGCAGTATCAAATCACACGTGTTTTCTTAACCCTCCCCTTCCCAAACAATAGCAGAATATACAGGCCAAGAAACCTGGAGGGTCAAGTGTAATCTGGGGTCAGCTCACAAAAGCTGCCTAACATGAAGGTGCAAGTGTCAGGGAAAGGAGACACTTCTGATGGACAGCTATTAAGCAGAGACTCTCATCACGAGGACCAGAAATGGACTACTATTCTGGCTCTGATCTCCAGTGAAAATGCAGCCTTGTAAGAGACAGAAACAAAAGGAGCTCCATAGATTTACTATCTGGCTACTGAGTGATAGAATGGCTCTATTCCCCCTGACTCAAGAGCTCATCCCTAGCACTTCCATAGGATGTGCTATTTCCAAATGCTTTTACACACGCAGTCTCAATTCATCCTTTTGGAAGAATCAGGGCAGAGCTATTAATAGCTCATTGTCCAGGCACTGAGTCAAACTGGGTTAGATCCTGGCTCCCGTGCACTTGCTATGTGACTTTGGACAGACTTTCACTTCTTGGAGCCCCAGTTTCCATGCTGGCTGAAGAGATCCTAACATACATATCTTGAGTTTCTAAGATTAGATAAGATAGCATACGCAAAATATTTGACCCGTTGCCTCATATAGAATAACTTCTTAATAAAAGACAGCTGTAAATGGTATAAATATCATCATTTAAGAAGACATCTTTCTGCCCCTCCAGAACTATGCTCATGGACAAGTGAAGGAAGACCTGGATTAAATGCTGGCTCCGAGCCTGATCACAAGCTGCTGCCTGGGAACCCTGACCGTCTCATGTAGTCACGACTCCCACTGACTTGAGTCAGCCTCCTGCCTGCGTTTGGATAGAGCCCTCGGTTCCCCTTTGTCACATGAGTCTTCTAACCTTCTCACTGATTGCATGCTGCCTCATGCCAGCCGGTGTCAGTGGTGGGCAGTACGTGACGTGGCCATCAGACCAAGATGCTTCATGATTCCTGAAGTCAGGCAGGAAGACACAGCTTTTCTTAGAGAGACTCTTTTCAGGGGGAATAAATTCCTCCTTTCAAGTAAAATAACCCTGACTGGAATTGCTGGGCTATGGCAGCGGCATCAGGGCGTCATTAAAGAAAAGCTCTGACTAAGACTGTTTAGAATTTCGGAGTTGTGTAGCGTCTACGGTCTAATTTCTGCCATGTGTTCTATCATTAACAGTTCGAGAGCCACCCTACATTTTTTAATCAACTGAGCCACACAATCCCACTTATGACACGGCATCTCCCAGAGGAGAGAAACAGTCTTTCATTGAACTGGGAGGTGTCCTTCGGAGACCATTATTTGCTGGCTAGCATCTCCTTTCAACTGACTAACTGGGTGGGGACAAAAGAATAAGTTACAGAGAGGAGAGTTCAATGTCAGCCTCTTCTGGTTCAGAACATAAAAGAGAAGCTGTCTATCATGAAGCAGTCTGCCTTACTGGTAGGAACCTGCTTTTATTCCTGTTTAGAACCTCAGAATAGTATCACAATGGACAGTTTTCAAAACAAGACATCCACATGGCCAGTGAGTACACCAAGTACTTTGAACCACTAACCACCAAGGGACTTCAAAACAAACTGCAATGAGATGTCATTGTAACTCCAGATGGAATATCTATTTTCAGAAAGACAAAATTCCGTATATGGAGCAGATTAGGAGAAAGGGGAACCTGTACACACTCTTGGTAGGAATGAAAGTTAATGCAAACTTTATGAAAAACACATAGAGGAAATGACTTAATGAGAATGAGGCACCCGCATTATTCATAGCAGTCAAGAAATGGGTGAAGCTGTCCACCAATGGGAGAGTAGATAAAGGAAGTGTGAGATATGTGTTGGAATATTGTTCAGTCATAAAAATGAACCCCTCTAATTTGTGTATAATAAATTATACACAAATATAATCTACATATATAATCTAAATATAAATAAATATATAATCTAATTTTAACTATATTAAGTGCCATAAAAGGCAAGCGCATGTTCCTCTGCATTTGTAGAAACTTTAATATCAGCTTCATAAATGGAGTCCATTGTGATCTCTAGCGTCTGAGAAAAGCAGTAGGGGAGAAGCGAATATTTCCCAAAAGGCACTGAAACAAAGGGGGGGTTTATTCAGGTGCTCCATTGCGCAGGACGGTAATCAGAGTTTCCAATGACCTATGCTGCAACCCATCCAGAAGTATCCAGTTTCCTAACACATACATTGCTAGTGTTTGAGGACATGAAAATGTGAATCCTCTGATGTGATCCTCATATTGTACACTTTATTGAAATACTGTACTAACCCTTCATAAACATGCACAAACTAGGTGTGTCAATAAAGAAGGCAATACAAACAGAATTGAATCAGGAACATCTCTGCAGCTGAGCCAAGCCTCAAACACTTGAAGAACACCTCAGGGGCAGCAGGGCAGTGTTCTCCATGAGGAGTGGCAGGGAGATCATGGGTGGAAGAGCTGAGCTCTGGTCCCTATCCACAGAGTTTCTAGAACACATTGTATCGCTTAAAACAACACTAAAGCATTCTCAGTCTGGCTTTATAAAGATGGGCTAGTGCCCCCTTAAAAAAATCTGCCTACAAACTAATTATAACATAAAATATAACATTCCAAACCCAAACTCCTGTCTTGATTTCCCTGAGTAAGACTTGAAATGGCCCTTCTGTGCTGATAGCATGGGAATAGGATCAGGCAACATGACTTGGTCCAGAAGATGGAAGCTTGATGGAAGGCAACTATTGCTCCCTGGCTGATTTTCATGTTCATGTGCATCCAAAGCACAGAGTCAGGCACATCCTCAGCCACGATGCTGAAGCACAGAGTCAGGCATAGCCTCAGATGACAAGCCTCTGTGCTGTCTCACAGGCTTTCCCAGGTCATAGAGAAAACCCAGGAGTGAAGAACTTGGCTTTGGGGATCCCATGGCAAACGCTGGGCTTGGGAGTATGAAGCAAAGGAGACTGCAGACAGCTAATCTTCACATCCATCCATCCTCTGAATCACCCATGCCTCCCTTCCTTTACTCCCACAACCATCCTTTCCCTAGGTTCTCCCAGCCTCCCTGCCTCATAGGAAACCCTGTAGGCATCTCTCTTGTCTTATTTGGTGCCACTGCCATTACTTATTGCTGGAAGTGCACTAAAAGCTGCCTCTTCCCTGACTCTTCTTTGGTCCTTTTTGAAATTATTTGATCTACCTCCCCACCTTGAGCTCTTGAAAACGCAAATCAACAAAAACCTGCTCTTTTCACTCCCTTGTCAGACAGTTTCCAAGATCCTGATACTCTCCACAGCTTGCTCCCAGTGCCAATCAGTGGCCTAGAGACTGTCTCCCAGGGTTCTTCCACGGATGGATGCTTACCCTTAATCTTTTTGAGTTTCTACCTCCCAGTCCATAAAGAGGGAGTAGTAATAACACTGATCTCTAAAGGTTCTTGTGGAGGCAGTGGATGGGGGTTCCCATGAGACACAGTGAGTAAAATCCTTAGCAGAATTGTTGACTACATGCTAAATGAATGCTGCTGTTACTGTCTTCAGCACCCAGACCCTACATCATATATCCTTCTGTCCCAGGAATAGACCATGATATGTCTCTCTTATCTCAAAATCTTTGAGCCTGCTATTTTGATTAGTTGGTTTCATTGAATATTCATTCAACAGATGTTGGCTGAACATCTGCATGCACCCATGACCTCAGCACCTTCTGTTGACAGTAAGTGCCCAAGTGACAGCCAACAGCAAGACCCAATATATATGAATGCATGTCAATTTTATATTCTGGAAATGATGATTTGAGGGTCTCAAAATAAGACAAATGACTGAGTATATACCCAGTGGTATATACACAGTGCTTACCCATTATGTAGGAGGCCATAGGCTCAATCCTAGTACTGAAAAGAGGGGCAGGAAAGTCAATCTGAACAATGAATCTAATTATTTTTACTAAAAACTCAATATTATGTTCCACTCAATAGTTAATACCAAGTGAATGAATATAGCAAGCCAACTATAATTTTGCATTTGAAGACACTGCTTCAGAATGGCGGAGCCCGATAGATAGCTGAGGTGTTTATAGACACCCCATGGACGCATCTGAAAGGGACAGAAAGAAGCCACTAAGAGATGCCTGGAGGCACAGAAATCACCGAGACCCAACAGATGAGGCTTAGTCAAAGTGAAAGCCAGCTAGACATGCAAGCTCTGGGGTTGTATTCTTTCTTTCCCAGATAAATTGTGAAGAGCACCTCCAGTATCTTGCTTTCAGCAATTGGCTGCTTTTCCTGTTTCTATGGGGGTGAACACAGCTTTCATACTCAAATGGAGCAATCTGCCAAATCACATATTGAATTATAGGACAGAGTAAGGAAAAGTGCTTCTATTTCCAAGAGCTGGGGTCACTTCTCACTTCTCCTTTCATACACAGTGACAGGAGCTTCTTGGTTATTATTTTTAAATTACAAGTCAAGCCTGGACATGGCTATTTCTGGTCCCTTCTAATAAGAAAAAGAATAAGTTGCACAGTCATAGTAAATAAGTAGCTGCAATAGCCAAAGCCAACTCCAACTCCAAGGGCGCAGTCCTTGTCCCTGTGTTACAAAGGACTGTGTTCTAGTTAGTGCTTCTCTTGCAAAATAACGTCCAGTGTAACAGTGAAGCCATAGTCACTTGTCGTGAACCATTACTCTAGCTATGTAAAGATTGCTTTTGTTTATGTTGTAGACTATTCCTTTAACTATGTAAAGGTGTGTGGCTTTTGTTTATGCTACATTTGTTTAATTATGTAAAGATGTGTTGCTGTTTCACCTTGCCTTCCTATGGCACCTGACTGGGCTAATAAAAAGTTGAATGGCCAATAGCTAGGAGTAGACAAATAGGCGGGGCTGGTGGGCAGAGAGAATAAGTAGGAGGAGGAATCTCAGCTTGAGAGGAAGAGAGAATGAGAGGAGAGAAAGAGAGCTAAAGAGAGGGAGACGACAGCCAGCTAGTCACGGAGTAGGACATACAGAATGGAAGAGAGGCAAAAAAAAACCCCGAGGCAAAACAAAGATGAAAAGAAACCTGTTAAGTTATAAGAGGTAGCAAGAAACGAGCATAAGATAAAGCCAAGCATTCATAACTAATGATAAGTCTCTGTGTTATGATTTGGAAATTGGGTGGTGGCCCAAAACAAAGCCTGCTATTATAGTAAACAGTTGGTACATGCATCCTAGTAAAAGGCCCTTTTCAACACAATTAGCCATAGTGAAAACTCAAATTAAATCACTATAGAGAAATACTGAAATCAAATAGAATGCCTAAAACTTAAAAAAAAATTAGTGCCGTAAGTGTGGGAGTGGGGGCAGGGCTTCTAGAATTCTCCACACATCGCCAAGAAATGTGTAAAGTGCTATAAACCCTGAATACATCCAAGTCATACATTCAGCAATAAGTACCACATGGCCTAGCAACTCCATTATTACTGTATTATCCAGAGAAAGAAGTCTATGCTTGCAAAGGCTCACATACTAATACTCATTACAGCTATATTTATAACACATAAAAAGTGGGAACATCTCATATGTTTAAGAGGTTAATTGAATAATCATGGTGTGTCCCTAAAATGGAAAACTACTTAGTAATACAGTAGAATGAATCACTCAGCTAGGTTACAAAATGGATAAGCTCTTAAAAGCATGTTGTGTCTAAGAAGCCTGGCCGGAATACATGCTATTGATTTCATGCATGTGAAATTCTAGAACAGACTTTATGATGTCAGGGAGCAAACCACTAGATCTCTAATGCCACATTCTAAGGGACCAGGAGAGAACTATTTGGAGTGATGGACAAGTATCTGATTGAGGCGAGAGCATGGCTATTCAGACACGTATAACTAGTGCATGTTACTGGTGGCAAATGTGCTGGCTGAATCAGCATACTGTGTACTGAAAATTGATTTGTTTTTCTAACAAGACTTTCAAGTGTTTGCTCCATAACAAAGGGTAAACACAAGGAGATCCATCCTCTATGATGAACAGTGACAACAGTCCTTTCGGTCACTAGAGATGAAAGGGACTTCGGTTTAAATGAGTGTTTTAGTATTTGAATTCAGACAATATGAGAGCTGAGATATTATGCAGTACAACACTCTGGATTCCATACTGTCTCCTGTGGCATCCATGTGCCCGGCCTTTGTCATAAGGAAACCAGAAAGGCAAAAGAAGAAAAAAAGTGATTGTAATACAGAGTAATTGCTTTCACAGTTATTTGCAAAATACTACAGGGCACTCTGGAAAAGTTACAAGACTCTGGATTGAGTAACTGCTGGCAAAGGAGCAGACCTGGGGTGGGTGACCAGCTTTGATTTTGTATGTGAGCGCCTGAGGTGCCACTAGTGTCAAGAGAGGACACCTATGGAGAGCTTGGGTATAAAGTTTGAATCCTCTTTGGGAAAAAAGTAGATTTCTATGTGAAAGCTGAAGCTTGATTTCTAAGAGGAGGGGTAGAAAGTGAGAGAGCTGACCACAGAGCTCTCCAGCATCAGGATGTGGGAGACATGGGAGATTCAGAAGTGTGGATAGGGAGTGTCTGGCACAGTCATGGGAAAGAAACAGAGTCTGGAGTTTAAGGGAGTATCCCTGTGTATGTTGCAAGGGAATCAAGAAAGATAAGGATTTGACAACCCCTAGACTCAGACAAGGGCAGTGTATGGGGAGCAAAGGCTGGACGGAGTGATAATAATGGGGAAAGGGTGAGGAGTTGATGGAGCAGGAGTCAGGGAGGGGATGTGCTAAAGACTCTGAAGTGTGAAGAGGTGAATGGCCGGCTTCTCCTGTAAGCTTAGTTCTAAAACCCAGACAAACAGGCAGATTTCATCTCTACCATTGAGCATTCAGTTACCAAAACCATTTCTAGCATCAAACAGAAAGTCACCCTCTGGCCCTGGATCTAGAGACCCAGCCACTTCTACAACTACCATTCTTCCATGCCATTTCACAGTGCCTCCATGTGCCCAGCACTGGGTTACTATCATCTATAGAATGGACTGAGCAGCTTGCTGACCTCTGGGCACTGTGAACATGATCTCCAGACATACGTAACAAAAAAAAATTTTGAATTAAAAGTAAAGTCACACACCCATCAGAATAATGCTATTCTTGGAAGGCACATGGATATAAATTATATTCTTGTAGAAACTCAGCTCCTTTGTGGCACTGCCTATGCATTTGAGGCAACAACCCCCAGGCCTGCAGTTTCATGCATCAGGTCAATAGTCACACTGCCTTGTCCTTTGCTGGCAATAAATTGCCATGCTGTGTTGGTTTCCTGCGGAAGGTGGTCACTGCAGCCGCTGCTGTTTCCCTTCAGTGGCACAGGATGACCTTGAACTTAGATAGTAACAGAAGCATTTTTGCATTTCAAAGTCTCAGTGGAAGATTAGGCATGACTTACTGTCAGGACCCTAGTCCCCAACATTTTACTTTGACTGGGTCTCAGTTTCCAACTACCAAATGAAAGCTCATTGTGTACTACCCTATGTGTGTGGGTTTTTATGAGTACATGCCAATCAAAGTTCTATTTATACATCATGAAGTGTAATTTATGTGCAGAAGTTGTTTACTTTGGAAAAATAGAAGCTAACGATTTTTGTTTAAATCATGTGGAAAAGGAAAATTGCGAATAATTCAATAATCCTGTATGCTCTTAATTTAGCCTAATGCCATCTGCCTTAATTTGTATTTGCTCCTTCAGGGTAAGTCCTTAAAAATAGATGTTTTATTTAAGATGATAACTTGGATGTAAAAATCCTAATGATTCCCTTAAACCAAAGCAAAACAAAAACAAAAGACAAGTATCATTTTAATTTAATAACAGTGGATTTAATATTTAAAACTTAAGTACACAAAAGTCTCATTTTACTAAAGAGCTTGCACTATTTTATTTAGACTGTACAGGGTCAGAGTCCTACCAAACATTAATTTGTTGTTTCGAGTTTAGATATACACCATTAAGTCATGCTGCATAGCCGAGTAACTCCTAGAAAATGGCTTTTATGAATTGGACTCAGAGAAAACTGATGAGTTTTATTTTATATTAGAACATGAATAATTAGATAGGAAAGAACAGCGGATAAACTACAAACCAATTTGCAAGAAGAGCTAAGAAAGAGCAGATGGCGTTCTGCCTCTTTGATGTGTCCAAAGTCTGAAGGAATTGTGGGATGTTCTTGACTCAAGAACCAGTGAAAGTGAACCCAGCTCAAAGGAGAAAGGGAAACTACATGGGTAGCCATTTTATGAAACATAGTGTTTGCAATATCGCCCCTATTAAAACCATCAGATACCTCATGCAGTCACTGGGACGATGTCATCATAACAAACCTACACCACGATTCTTCGATAAGCTTGCTGGCCACCAAGCCATCTGAAGACCCTCTTTGTCTAGAAACAGACTTTCTGCTACTAATCAATCAAATTTTTCTTAGAAGTGAAGAGAAAATAGTGAATTCATACTACTCTCTGGGCACTATTAGACTTCAATCTAATGTAGTCCCCATACAGAACTATATCTCCATTTTCCAGGAGATCAAAGTTTCAGAGAAATTAACTTGACTGAGGGACATAACTAGTTGAATTAATAAAGGGATCAAACAGGAGTAGTTTGGCTCCTTACAAAGCACCATAGGAACTCCCATGATGACTTTAATTTGATAAGTATTGAATCACATAAATAAGCTACCCCACAAAAGAAAACAGATGAAATGTGAACTCTTTTTAACACAGGAGAAGATATTGTCATTAGTCCCCAGGCCCTGACTTGTTCCATATGGCAGTGAATCAAGAGGATCCAAAGAGCACAAAGCTAATCCCCGAGAATGTCTCTAAGGTTTTGCATTCTCCAGGCATCCCGAGGGAACGAGTTAGTCATTCTGTGTGGCTGAGGCAAGAGCAAAAGGACCAACTTCTGGGAAACCTGCCCTTGCTGGAAGTCTGAGAGAGACCACAGCTGACATGGCTCATGGCAAATATAGACAGTGAACACCAGTGGGTTCTCCAAAGTGGCACAGCTATTTCCTAACTGTTCAATGTCTTCAGTAAAAGACACTTGAGAGGAACAAAGAGAAGGCAAAATAATGCTTCATTTAGCATAAACCAAATATATATGCAAAATAATCAATAATATTAATGTTAGACTATATAAGAACTTAAGGAAAATGAGATTATGGAATGACACAGTGCATAATACACAAAGAAGATAGAACAATACCTGTTGTACCATATAACACTAATACCAAATAAACTCAGAAAATAAGGACAATATTAGAAGCATAATTATATTTATTACAGGTAGAGATTATGAATCTGTTTATCTAGAAATATGCATTTACAGAAACAGAACACAGTGTTTCTTTGAATATGTTTGTTTATACAGTTTATTACAAAATAGAGCCCCAAACAAAAATTACTGTATCAGAAAGCAGAAATTTTCCAGTCATTACTTTCTTATTGTAAAGTTAACAAATTAAGAGTTTAAACTCAGCTACTAAAAATTAAGTTATATTCAAATTTGCCTGAGATCAAAATAAAAACATGAACTATTTATAAAATTATTTTAAAATTTGCTTTATCTTAAAATTAGTGTGCTATAATGGGCCAAATTCAGAAAAAAGTTGCATTTTTATTGGAAATAAAGACAGAGCTGATCTAACTTTCAATATTTTAAAAATAATACTCGTTTGAAGAAAGTAGAAAACACAAATGAATAAAGATATTACAAAGAATTAATACTCATCACAGCCATATTGATAACACATCAAAAGTGGGGATATCCCAAATGTTTGTTAGCATAAATAGAATAATTATGCTATGTCCCTACAATAGAAAACTACTTAGCAATATGGTAGAATAAATCACTGGCTTTGTCATAATATAAATAATCTCAAAAGAGCATATTGTCTCTGAGAAGCTTGACATAATAAACACATACTATTAATTCCATGCATGTGAAATTCAAGAATATTGTTGTAAGGAAGGCTGCTTGTTTCATTCCTGGCTGCTCGGCCCTGAAATAATCACATAGAAACTATATTATTCAAAACACTACTTGGTCCATTAGCTCTAGCTTCTTTTTGGCTAACACTTATATCTTAATTTAATCCATTTCTAGTAATCTGTATATCACCATGTGGCTGTGGCTTACCAGCTAAAGTTCTGGCATCTGTCTTCGGTGAGGCTACATGGCTTTTCCCTGACTCTGCCTTCTCTCTCCCAGCATTCAGTTTAGTTTTCCCTGCCTAGCTAAGTTCTGCCCTGCTATAGGTCCAAAACAGTTTTTTTTATTCACCAATGGTATCCACAACATACAGAGGGGAATCCCACATCAATATATAATTAGTGCATTTTACTGGTGACAAAAATACTGAATTCATTAGCATACTCTATACTGAAAGTGGTGGTTTAAATAGAAATGACCCTCATAGGCTCATATATTTGAATGCTTGGTCATTGGGGGTGGTACTACATGACAGAGTTTAAGAGATGTGACCTTGTTGGAATAGGTATGGCTTTGTTGGAGGAAGTATATCACTGGGGGTGGGCTTTGGGGCTTCAAATGCTCAAGCCAGGCTGAGTGTCTGTCTCTCTCTTCCTGCTGCCTGGAACTCTCAGCTACCTCTCTAGCTCCATGTCTGCCCACATGCCACCATGCCGTGATGACAATGGACTAAACCTCTGAGCCTTTAAGCAAGCCCCAATTAAATGATTTCCCACTAAGACAACGAGCAATACTTATTTTTTTTCAAACAAGATTTTCAAGTGTTTACTACTTAACACATTCTATAGGGTGGCAGAACCCTGGGGTATATGTTCTTATGTGTATCTATAGTTCATCTTGCACAGAAGAAACCCAACATGTAATTATACCACAACCTTAAGCCTGTACAATTTCAGGTACTCCTTTCTATGCTACATAGTTAGATATTATTTTAAGATGTATTCATTTTTATTTTATGTATACAAGTGTTTGTCTGCCATATGTATGTGTACCATGTAAATACCTTTTGGAGGTCAGAAGAAGGCCTTGGGTCCCTGGAATGGGAATCACAAACTGCTGTGAGCCCCCTCGTGGGTTCTGGGAACTGAAGCCAGGTCTTCTAAGAGAAGTGTTCTTGACCAGTGTGAGTCACCTGTCCAACCCCTCTACATTTTTTTACATGTTTGAACTCCTTGTATCTCTAGAGTTATTTATATTAGTATACTGGCTACAGCAGAAGAATTATTCAAGTAAAATACCAACAAAAGTCTAGAAGTCAACATTTGCTCTCCAAATGTCCAAACTCTACATATGTGTTTACTTAAATATTTATTGTGCTTAAATTTTTGAAAGAAAAATGATGAACTTCTGCCATACGGCAATATTACAAAGCCAAAATTAATAAAACAGATAGCATACTTAGCTGAAAGAATTTGAGAGATCTGTGGTTAAGAACATATAAGCTTTGAGGATAGACTTTACCAAGCTCTGCGAACTTTCTGTGCATCAATTACCTGCTTACAACCACACTTACATCATAGAATTGCTAAAAGATCGCATCATGGGATGCATGCCCAATGCTTGGTACACACTGACTCATCACAGTAAATGCAGTGTTATCAAAACGCTCTTATCCAGAATCTTCATTCTAGGAAACAAATGATTGGTTATTCAGCCTAAGTTGTCTTCGTCAGAGCCCTGTGTGGCTGGAGGGAATTTCCAGAGACTAAGCAAAGCCTCGGGAGCCTTCAGAACCAGAAGACTTACTGTTTTATGTGTGTCTCACCTCATACACAGTCTAAAGAGAAAGGCAAAAGGTAAGATGTCTGCAGTTTCCATTTGCAGTCTCCAGCTGAAAATGCTTGTGACCGAGGGTGTGCATGTTTGAAACCTCTTTCTGAAACATGAGTTCAAACCTCTAACAGAAAACAGAGGGCATTTTCTCTGACCCTCAAAACCCAGTCTCTGTGGAGCACCAGGAAATTGTCAGCTGGGCAAGAAGGCACCATCCTGTAATCCCATCACTTGGGAGGCTGAGGCAGGAGGACCACAGATTAGAGGCCAGCCTAGGCTACATTTTAAGTTTGAAGATAGCTTGAGGTACACAGCAAGACCATCTCTCCGAACAAAAATTCGTCCAATTATTAGGTTCATCTGAATAATACCTCTAGTTTGTCTTGAAAATCAGAGCGAAAGTTTCAAAGATACACTGATTAGAACCAACCACAGCAAGCCACAAGATCCAAACTGTATATATAAGTTTTTCAACAATGTTGCATTTTAAAAAGGCGTTCAAAAGTTTGCCTTGCTATCAAATACCCATTTGGTAATAATTTTATTAGACTCAATAAAATCCCTATTCACTATGTCTTAAACATGCGGCTTTGAATGTTTTCTGCAGCCACAGCTGGTGTCGGTGTGTTGATAAAATGTCATTCAAGAAAGCAGGTCCAAGAACACTGCTACTCTTTCCAAGCCAGGTGTAAAGGTCAAAGGTCAAACTGTGCTTGCCAGCTGTGCATAATTAATGAGACGTAGACAGCTGTATCTCACAGGGTGGATCTGAATAACCACTGAGCACAGTTTTAGAATCTAGCCGTGTGCTCTCTTCCAGTGCTTCTCTCCCTGACAAAATGACAATAAGTTCCTTTATCCTTCTTCATGCCACCAAAGAACTTCAAACAATGCCACTTTCCTTAATTACCACCTACAAACTACTTTTTCTTGAATCGCTCTTTAACCCTCATGTCCAAAGATATAGAATCTATGAAACTGGCAAAAAAAATATTCATGTTTGGAGAGCTAAGATAGTTGAAGGGACCTATGGGGCAAGAGGAACAGATAAACTCAGGACTTCCTTTTTAAGTGTCCCAATCACCTGGACATCAACACTAATAAAACCAGTTTCCTGGGCTCATCCAGTGTTTGTAGACCTTTACTTCACATACCTGGAAGCAAGACTTAGGTTCATAGCAGGGAGCAGTGGCGTCCTCCTGATGTCTACTGGGGACCAGTGGGTCATGGGCTGTTTCTGAAAGAGGAGAGGGTATCAATTGCAGAGTGTTGTGTGAAGTCTTATCATCAAACAGAGTTAATAATGCGGATACTGTCAACGAGAAAGAGTTGAGCATCTGTATTTTCTTACACATGGCTAGCTTTCAAATTTTTTCAGCCCATATGTGGATTCAACGTGGATTTGATGATAGCTGTTTTTTGATTTCTTGCTTTATTTTTTCTTTTAAGTTGGAAAGAGAAGAGGAAAGGCCAAATGAAAAGGATTACTTCCAGAAAAATATGCTTTAGTGTGTCTTTCTTTTCAAATAATTCTTTGAGTTTTTTTGAGTGTATAATTTCCTTATGTTTCTGTTTACTTTTTTTAAAGCAGGTATGTAACTGAATTGCTACAAAATGATCTCATATGTTTATTAATAGGAGACTTAGTACATGATGCAAGTGCAGTTTATATGAAAACTAAAAGAATTTGAATATTAGGGTGACATAAAGTATATATGTTATACATATATTTATGCCCTAAGAAAGGAGAGGCTCTACCATTTAAAAATTAGGAGAGTGAGAAAAAAACTGGAAGAAAAATGTATTAATTGCCACAGATCTGTAAAAAATGATGTCATTTAAAATGACACCTTCAATTATACTAATACGTCAAAAAAAAAAAAAACCCAAAGTAAATCCTAAAGCTGCATGACAAAGATGAAGCAGAAAAAGAAAAAAAAATCCTAATTTTATCCCTTTCCTGTTTAGACACATAGGATCCAGTATACCTAAATAGATAAGCAACCAAGAATAAGCAAGGCTATGACTATAAAAACAACAACGAGAGCAAAATGGAAACCTCTCACTAAGAGAAGAATCACACAGAATAAGCCAAATGAAAATGACAGAGCTGCCTCCCACCACACTACATCTTTTCACCTCACCTCTACCCCCCCACGAGAAGTTCCATGCTATTAGCTGACAGAAGAGGAGTCTCTCCTCCATGGCAGATGTTCTGTATGATACAAACACACCATGCCAGAGCGGGCAGCTGCAGCACCGTGGTCCCCTCAGGGACATCCCACAAAACCCATCCTGAAGAGATTCTCCCAGGAAGCTAAGTCTGGGGAACACATCCACTTGTGGCCTTTGCTGAAGAAGAAAAGGGCCAGATGTCTGATTGTAATCCACTATATGGGCAGTGGCCACAGCTTAACCAGATGGCCAGGGTCTGACAGGATCTGATGGAAGGAGTCTGACAGGAATTCGGTGATGAGGAGATCCGAGGAAGACGTATATAGATGGACTGATCTCTGACTGAACCAAAAATCACCCCAAAGCATGTTTTAAAATGAAAACACTTGTTTCCCATATGAACACTCTCTGAAAATGACATCATCAGAGAGGGACATGACAAAGTGGCCCAATATGTGGGCGCCTGTCGCTTGCCTTCCACTCCCACCCCTGTCTGACCAATGAAATCAGGAACGAGCTGGTGGCAGGGATGGTGGTTATGCATACTGACCTCCAGTAGCAAAGGCTGCATTGAGGGTGGCTGCAGCTGAGTATTCTTCCTGCTGGCAGCACAGACCCATGCCACGTCCCCAGTGCTATTGCCGGCTGGGACAGTCAGCCAGCTCTTTGGTGGCAGGTTGTTTATGTCAAATTTCTTCCTTCGTGAATGTGAATTTGTTTCTTCGACGTGCAATATTTTTACCAAAGCTCCAAGCATGCCTTATGAGATTTCACAGGGCACTGCTTCTAACCAAAGAGCTCACTCCATAACCAAAAGACTGCAGCCATGGTCCCCAACTGGTGGAATTCACTGATCTTACCATGCCCTCTCCCATCTTAAAGAACTGGCTTTGTAGAATGGCTTAGTGAAATAGCCTTTTGAAAATGCAAACACAGCAGCAGCTGCTTGACAATAGCTTGCATAATGGGGTGATTTGATCTGAAGGGCTGTGTATGCCCTAAATTAGTGTTCACTACGTGGTGGTGTTTCTCCTATAGCCATGGTTAATGACCTAGACGCTAAGAGGAAATGGGAAAGAGGTATCCCAGTTTCTTGCCTCTAGGGATCTGTAGGCAAAACTTTTAGTTCCTGTTTTAACAACTTTATGCTCTGGCAGACTTATGGTGATGGTTTGGGAAGGAAGAAAACTTCTTCCTGAGAAAGATCAGTGACTAAAATGAGCAGAAAGTGAAGTCTACTACCTGGCAATCTGAGGTTCCCCATGTCTCTGAATCAACAGGAATTATTGACCTTGACCACAAAGGGCGGTCTTAACTGCTGCTCCATAGTGAAGATAAAAAAGAGCAGCTAGATACAGGGAGCTTTTGGAACATCCTTCAGCATTAGTATGATTAAAATAAGGCCAGTCCAATCTGATCCAGGATTAGTCCTATGCCATTCTCTTCAGAAGATTTGGTTCAGCTCTGGTAAAGAACTGTAACCAGCAGAGGAACTTGCCAAAGACAAAGCAAATACAGACTAGGAAGTGAAAACAAAACCCAAAATACCTGCTGCAATCGCAGCCACATGACACACGATAGAAGCATGCACTGTCCTTGTCATAAGTATTTCCTGATTTTGCTGTGGATGGAAAGCAAACCATTCCCACATGGATTTTGCGCCAAAGATAAGCATATTTAAAACAAAGTAAAGAGACACAAACATCAAGTAGTTTTGTTTCATTCTTATTCTCTTAACCAAAAATGTTTGTTTTATGTCATGGTATTTAGATATTAATTTCATTGCACATTATTTGAGTTAGGAGCTATCAGGGAGAAATGTAAACATCTTGGAAGGACTTAACCTCCTAACCAACTCTGAAGTTTGAGTGGAACAAATAAGGATAAAGAATCTCTCTCTCTCTCTTCCCCCTAATTTTAATTAATTCTCCCCATTAGCCCTCTCTTTCCCCTTCCTTGCCTCCCCTTCTGCTTGCTCTCTCCTCTCTATTCTGCCTCCCTGAATAAATTGGAGCTAGGGCACTGGTTTTCGACCTTTAGACTGGATTCAATCTGAATGTGACTGTATACCATTATATCTCCTGCTTAGAAGCCTTTATTCTCAAGATGAAATGCACACCAAAAAGTCTCCTGGACCTGGGGTTTCTGACTTAGACTAGAACTGTGTGATCAAATCTCTTCTGAGTCTGAGTCTCCAATTGCCCACCAAAGTCCTTGGCACTTTGTAAAACCCATGTTATTGTGAACCAGTCCCTTATGATCTACCATTCTGTCTACCTCTGCAAATATTCTACCTACCATATTAATTTTATTCATCTGGAGAATATTTACTAATATAGGTTTATGAGGAACTGAGAATGTTAAAACTGTAATTTTAAAGTGAGAATAACTCCAGTAATCTTTCTTACTCTCTGCGGAATCCTACACTGAGAGGGAGAGGAAAAATAGTTAACAGTGTCTATATGTAAGGCAGCTTAAAAACAACCCACAAATTCAGAAAACACAGAATTGGATAATGAAATAAAAATCAAACACAATCATTAGTCAAAATGATAAGTGTATGCAAATTTAAGTAAAATACAAAAGGATTTCACCTCATATTATTAAATCTACTGTATGCTGTCTTCAAGACATGTATCCTAAAATAAGGTATTTCTGAGTAGCCAAATGAATATGGCATATTCTGAAGATAGGAGACAGACAGATGACAGACAGACAGATAGGCAGGCAGGCAGACAGGTAAGATGATAGGTAGGTAGGTAGGTAGATAGATAGATAGATAGATAGATAGATAGATAGATAGATAGATAGATAGATAGATAGATAGATAGATAGACGGATGGATGGGTAGATAGACAGACAGGAAAAGAAAGGAAGGATGGAGGAGAAAGGGAGTGAGAGAAAAGAGGAGGGGGGATATAGGGCAAATATTAAAATCTAGTAGAAGAGAAGGTAGACCTGAAATTAAGCAAAGGAAAGAACTTGACAACACCAAGGGTAGTCTACAATAAATATACAACAACTAGAATAATTTAAGGCCCAATTAGTAAAAGGGACACAAAGAGGAACTGATATCTACTAATATATGAAAATGTCATTCACCTTTCTAGGTCACAGCCTCAAGAGAAAAACAGCATTCTATTTAAATGTTTATGAAATATTCACAGAAATATTTGATCCTTCTTTAATACATTGCCACAGCAGAAGTTATTTGGATAACATTCTCTGATAATTAAGAAACACAGGAAACAAGAATAAAAACAGGAAACGAAAGTCAATATCTCTTGATGAAGTCTCCCTTAAATGTTTTATACATCTAGGAGGAGAATACAAAACTAAAATCACTGTACGCCTAAAAACCAATGTTTATAAAACTAATGATGACTAGGAAAATACCAAGTGCAAACCATAGCCTTTCAATATTTGATTGTAAACATCAAACGACAAGAATAAATGAGTTCAACATTCTACTTAAGAAGTTAGGAAAAAAACAAAACAAAAGTAAACAATAACTAAGATAGGAAACAGTAGAGATAAAATAACTGACCAAGTGGAAGTATAAACTAAAAGCTGAGACTCTGAAAAGTGTCAGTGAAGTAGATAAATGCCAGCCAACTTCATCCAGAAAGAAAGGAAGAGTGTGCTAATAAGACTAGAAATGATAAAGCAATAACCACAGCTATGGGAAAGAGTCTAAAAATGGGCTATTTTCTTTCTAGGGCCTGCTAAAACTGACTCTGGCATGCCAAAGACCTTAGGTGCAATTTCCAGTGCTGATCAAAGATAGTACATGTTAGATAGTGCATGATATATCTATACAACATACATAAACATATATAATTTACACAAAAGAAAGAGAAATTAATCAAAGAGCTACTGTCTCCTTTTGCCCATCTTCCTTAGCTCAAACAACAGAGGAAAGCATTAGGAAGGGGATCCTACAAAACCTTTGAAAACCAATTCCTTTTAATGCTATTTACAGTGTTCTAAAGTATAAAAACAAATTCTAAAGGAAACAGGACAATGATGCAAACTCTAACAAAGCACAAAAAGAACTGTCTTCATTTTCATGTATTAATATTGATCACAATTCCTAAAAACTAGCAAAATGACAAAAGAACAATGCATTATTTTTTAGTAAGAGTTACAAGAAATCTGCAAGATGGTGTCAATATCATAAATCTACTTTGGGGGCTGGAGAGATACTTGGTGATTAAGAACACTTTCTCTTCCAAAAAGACTGGAGTTCAGTTCCGAGCATTGAATGGTTTACAACTATCTGTAACTCCAGCTCCAGGGAATCCACTGCCCTCTTCTGATGTCCTCAGGCACCTGCACACATGTGATATATACTCACACAGACATACACACTGGAATGCTGCAGGTCATGAGGCTAATTTCTTGTCTTGGGCTACTTCTATCCGTCTCAGAACAGCCGTTTCTAGCCTACCTCTGTGTTTGAACTAACATCTTGTGACTGATAGACACCTTTTTGAATCTATTAACTTAGCAGACCACTAACCCAAAAGCTAAGAATGTCATCAGATAGCATATACAAAACCCTATACAAAACTTCCCCCATTTTGCTGTATTAGCTTTTCTGATATACTCTCCATGTATTTTAAACTTGCCTTCATTTATGACATTCTTTGTTTTGTTAATGTATGAAACTCCTTCCCCCATTGGAACATGGAATTTGGCATAATGTAAAACTATGTTGCTGAACCATGTTCACTCAAAATGGTTCCAGAATAAAGTGTTCATATTACCCTTAAGATGAGAGTCTTCTTTTTTTTTGTCAGCAGTTATAAGGAACAGTTGCCAGTTTTATATGCGCTAAAGGTTGGCCAATATCTATTCCTAATAAAATTATTATGAAAGTTTTTTAATGGATGTGCCTCTAAACATTAAAATACAACAGTATTATATTTCAGAAAGAAACATGAGAGCATTCTTATTCCCAGACAAGTCATGAAAGCTCCTATTTCCACTATGTTTTAACATTTGTGGAGGTTGAAAGAAAATGACCCCCAAAGAGAGTGGCACTATTAGGAGGTGTGGCCTTGTTGGAGGAAATGTGTCACTGTGGGGGTGGACTTTGAGGTTTCTTTTGCTCAGGCTTCCTTCAGTGTGACACACAGTTGACTTCCTGTCACCTGCAAGATGCATCACTCTCAGCTCCAGCTCCATGTCTGCCTGCTCCGTGTTTGCCTGCACACCACCATGCTCCTCGTCATGATGATAATGGACTGAACCTCTGAACTGTAAGCGAGCCACCCAATTGAACGTTTTCTTTATGAGTTGCTGTGGTCCAATCTACAGATTCAATGCAATGCCCTTTAAAATTCCAGCACAAACCTTGAAAAAACAATACTCAACTTCATGTGAAAAAAAACAACAACCCAGCAGAGCTAAGACAATCCTACACAATAAAAAAACTTTCAGAGGTATCAGCAACCCTGATTTCAACCTCTACTACAAAGCTATAGTAATAAAACTGCATGTTATCATATAAGAACGGACAGGTGAATCATGGAATTGAATCAAAGATGCAGACATAAGCCCATACACCTATAGACACCTTATTTTTGACAAAAAAAATGTCAAAATCATATGTGAAGCCCTGAAAATATGAACGTTGACCAAAGGTCAGAGAGTTAAAACTTACCTCTAGTCCCTTCAAAGTTACTGTGCTTCTACCTCAAACAAAGGTCCCCCCTAGAAGTAGAACAGGGAGTTCTGCTCTCTCAAGGTTTTTGTCAACAGGTGTGGCTAATAGCCAGACCTTGTACTCCAGGAATAGAGAAGTACATCTGTTCCTACCTCAAACAAAAGTACAAGGATCCAACTAAATTCCAGTTCCCTTAAGGAAATAACTTTGGTTTCCACCCAGGGAATGGTTGGCCTACAGAATGTTTTGGTCCAGGGTATGAGCATGATTTGTTTTGTTCTAACAACAGAATTTTTAACTGTAGATGTAGACTGCAACCTTCAATTGGCATGTTCATTTCCTTGTATTATGCTAATGCAGTATTTTGTCTTACTCCTACCTTTTGGGGTCAGGGGTATTTCAAGCAATTGGAAATTAAACATGGGTGAATTTCAGTACTCACTGAATTCCCTCCCGATACAAAAAAAAAAAAGAGTTGCTGTGGTCATGGTGTCTCTTCACAGCAATAAAAACGTAACAAAGATAACATTGTACCAAAAGGTACTAGACAATAGGATTTTCGATTTCATTTGGAACAGAAACAAAAAGAATTCTAGAAATCCCAGCAAAAGGAAAGCACTGAATAGAAGTTTTTCTGTCAGGTAAATTCCACAATTAATAAAGCACTGGCATAGAGATGGCCAAAAAGAAAGCACAGCAGAGCACACAGCCAGGCATAGACCTGAGGTCAGCGGAGCTTTATGTATAGTAAGTGTAATATTTCAAGTCAGTGAGAATATGAGGCCATGTAAAGAAAAAAGATAACATCTCCATGGAAGTACAGGGTGGACACGTCATTATGTGTACATAATCATGTATTCCACACCCTTCTGTCCTGGAACAGCGGTAGACATGTCTGCTGTCTCTATTTCCACACGTACCGTCCCACGACTTCACAAAGCAGCACTCAGCACACGAATAGAAGAGTTGATGTAATTTAGCATCTAGGTATGTCTTTTCTGTCAAGAGGGTCAAAACAGCTCCCTGCCCCCTTGCTACTTAGGAGAAGAGACAGAAACCACCCTCTCTGATCTTCACACAGGTGCACCATACCCCTCACAGATACTTGTTTCGGGAAATTGGCTGTTACCGGACAGACTACAGGCGAGAGAGTCTGGCAGCTCAAAAATGGATGCCATCTTAAACACTTCCTCTTATTTCACAGAGAAAACACCCTCTGCTGAAGACATTTCAGCTAGAGTAGTGGCCATTTCATTTCATGTTACATTTTCTTCTCTTGGATCTTAGTGAGGCTTCAGCTAAGACTTCTCCTTCATGTCCATCACAGAGAAGTTGCTTGCATGCCACGTGTTTTTCTATTCTGCAACCTGGAATGTGGATGCAGTGTAGTTGAAGGCAACTGTAGCCACTCCCTAGACCCCAAAACAAAAGCCCCGTGTCAGAGCTGGAGAAGATGCTCCACCAGCCTGGATGCTTGTATAATTTTGTGAAGTAGGGCCCAAATACTCACCTTTGAACTATTGCATGAGGTAAAAATACACTTCTAAAACCTGTAAGTCCCAGTACTTGGGGTAGCCTTTAAAAATAAGCAAAGAAACAAACAAAAAATAACAAGACATTGGCTTGGCTTAATCCTCAGCAATAGAAACACATTTTGGTGCAGTTCTTAGTTTAAGAAATCAGTTTATTGCAACCCACTTGAGAAGGAAGGCTTTGGAAAGCAGAGAGAACACAGTTGGATTTGACATTGTCAGGAGCAGTAGATAGAAGAGCACCCAGCTTGCTACAGATTTCTTCCAGGGGAGAGGTCATCATTGGCAGGATCCCACAGAGATCTCTTCCCCAGAATAACCTAACACCCAAGGTTATATGCTGTTTGTTGAACTTTAAGACAGGGTGTGGAGCAGTCCATAGAGCTGGTCTCCCTGAAACAAGTCAGGGTGGGTGGCCATGGGCACATCAGCTTGGACTCCAGCTGCACAAGGTCAGGCCGGGATAATACCGGATGGCTCTGGTTGTGATGCACCAATCCTCTTAGCTCCTTTTCTTCTTGGAATTGGTGTCTGTTCTCAAGAAACTTTTGTTTACTCTTTTGGAGGGTTCGATGCTTTCGCTTACTCTTGGTTACAACATGGAACTCATTTCTTTTTAATGAACTCTTAGAAATGTGATCTCTCAAACAGTTTCATTATAGGTTCAGCAGAATAAAATAAAAATAATAAAATTAAATGAAATAAAACAGTGTCATTTCCAGCAACAGAAGGATCTTGCCTGATTCCAGAAGCATCTCAAAAGAAGATTGACATAAAACATGAATTTAGGTAATAGATTGGCAAGCAATCAAAATGGATCGGTTTCCCATTATAAAAGTCCACAGCTATATGCAAACTGAATGGAAGCTAAGTCTTCAAGCTGTAAGACATTAAGATTGGTTATTTCATTCCTGTCAGCTTAAACTCAAAAAGCACTTCAGAAGCACAAGCCTTCATGAAGGAGAAAGGACTGGGTCAATGCTGTCTACTTGTTTGTAATGCTGAACTATTATTTCACTTTCTTCCCAAAATTTTTCTTAGAATCCAATTCTGCCGGTGATTTTCAAAATTCACCTCAAGGATAGTTAATAGTAGGCCAGCTTATGTCACATTTACAGATTTTTGTATAACCAAATTATCACTTTGGTTTTGAAAATTATTCTTATTGTGAGAAATCTTTCCATAGTCTCTCATAATCTTCCCCATTACATTTCTAATAAAATATGCTGCCTTTGACTGTCTCAGTGACTACTTAGCACCAAGTAACTGGTGTGGGAGGTCCTTCTGTCTATGTGTTGCTTTTATTGGTTATTGAATAAAGAAACTGCCTGGGCCTGTTGATAGGGGCAGAACTTAGGTGGGCGGGGAAGATGGAACTGAATGCTGGGAGGAAGAAGGGCAGAGTCAGGGGACATCATGGAGCCACTGACAGAGATAGACGTGCTGAAACTTTGTTGGTAGGCCACGACCTTGTGATGATACACAGATTAATAGAAATGGGTTAAGTTAAGATGTAAGAGTTAGCCAATAAGAAGCTAGAGCTAATGGGCCAAGCAGTGATTTGACAAATACAGTTTCTGTGTGATTATTTTGGTTCTAAGCTAGACAGGTGGCAGGGAACGAACAAGTAGGCCCTCCTCCTACAAATTGGGAATGAATAAGCAGGCCCTCCTCCTACAAGTAACCCTTATAAAATGAAATAAGAGCTATGTTTTTAGTAATATTGTTTTGTTTTGTTGTTTTGTTTTTTCAAGACAGGGTTTCTCTGTGCAACAGTCCTAGCTGTCCTGGAACTAGCTCTTGTAGACCAGGCTGGCCTTAAATTCACTGAGATCCTCCTGCTTCTGCCTTCCAAGTGCTGGTATTAAAGGCATGTGCCACCTCCGCCTGGCCTAATATTTTAATTATATGAGCTACCTTGAAATCTCTTTTCTTTATATAGCATTGATAAATACATGATATTACACCATGTCTAATATGTCTAAAAAGGAGACTTCTATGAAAAGGTACTTAATACACACAGAGCATTCAATTCACCTTGGGGAGAAGGAATGTAAGGGCAACCATGCCCTTTATAGGAACAGAATGTATTCAGTCACTAACTTAGATTCTATAGTTTTAGCAACAGGTTTGTTTGTTTTTTCTTAAGTTTGACAATCTAACCTGTCTGTCCAGAGAATACTATATTGCTGCTTTGCAGTGGTGTTGTAGTTAAATAATTACATCCTTTAGAATGCCCCTGCTTTATACCATTCCTCTACTATTTACTCTCTGTATTTAGTATAAAACAGTTCCTGCATGCCCTATAGTTTCAGAGTTTCACTGAGTGGTACTGAATAACTGAAGGGACCATTGTTACCTCCAAACATTATCTAGAAACTTGACACATGCTTCCTCTATTTTTTCCCTTAGCAAAGTTTTGAAATTACTTTCTTTCTCTATTCTTTCCCTCCTTCCTCCATTCCTTTTTTTTCTTTCTCTCTGTTATTTTTTTTTAAAAAAAGAACAGTTTCACTATGCAGTCTTGACCAACTTAGGACTGTGTAGCCCTATCTGGCCTCGAACTTACAAAGATCTGACCATCTCTACCTCCTGAGTGCTAAAATTAAAGGTATGTGCCACAATACCCAGGTCAGATCCTAACTTAATTTTACTTGTATGAAAACCATTCATTATTATTTGTTTTACATCTGGCTGCTTAATTGTATTCTTGGTCTCAATTATTTTCTACTTCTCTTATTTTTAAGACTTTTAAATTGTTTTTGTTGCTTTGTTTCATTGTTTGGTTGGTTTTATGAGACAAGTTTCTCTGTGTAGCTTTTACTATCATGAAACTCTGTAGAACAGGTTAGCTTTGAACTCAGAGATCTTCCTGCCTCTGCCTCCTGAATGTAAAAATTAAAGATGTACACCACCACTGCCCAGCTGGACTTTTAAATTGTTTTTATTTTTGTATATATGTATGTTTTAATTTATGTGACTATGTGTGTATTCAGATGCCAGAAAAGAGTATCAGAGTTTCTGGAGATAAAGGCTCCAGCTATTCTGGTAAGATGCCATGGGTATGCCTGTGTTCACAACCACCAAGCCAAATTTCCTGGTTTCTAGTTTCTTAATCTGATTTGGACTGAACTTTATGCCTGCCTACAATTCTTATTGAAACTATATTCTCCCCTACCAGGATGGAATTAGATAGTGGAGACTTAGGATGATAATTAGGATTTAATTAAACCATCAAGATTGTTGTGAGATATTTGTACACTGTGTGAAGCTATATTGCTGTGATTGGTTTAATAAAGAGCTGAACAGCTAATAGCTAGGCAGGAGGTATAGGGGATTTCCAGGGAGAGAAAGGAATAGGGGCAGGGATCTAGGACAGGAGAAGCCAGACAGAGAGGAAACAGGAGGTGCAAGATGACAGAGAGGTATTACCACATGACAGAACATAGATTAATATAAATGAGTTAATCTGAGATATAAGAGCTAGTTGAGACAAGCCTAAGCTAAAGGCCCAGCTTTCATAATTAGTATAAAGTCTCTGTGATATATTTGGGAGCTGGCTGGTGGCTCATAAAAATACTCATTACACATGGCATCAAATATCCACATAGGGCCTGAAAAAGCAGTCTCTCTGGTAGGCTCAGCATACAGAGATGCAGCTCTTTTAAGAGGCTCTGATGTACAACTGAGCACTTGAGCAGTCAGTGCTAGGTACAAATTCCTGCTTCAGCCAAACATAACAAATTCCCAGAGCTGGGGTGGATAAATGCAGCTCCAGGGCCGTATCTGACTTGAGACTAGGCTCTCATGGAATGGGGAGGGGGGAGGAGCCAGCCACCAGTGTGCCATATGCTAAGCAGAGCCGTGTAGTGGTAGTCTAGCAGTTTAAGATAATATGCTTAGAAAAGCCAGGTACAGACACACACAAAAACTTATAAAAGGTACAGTATACTTAAAATGTTGCTTAGGTGCTTAGAAAGAAAAGAAAATGGGTATAGACAGCCATAGAAAAACTAATAAAATAATAATAATAACATCTTTACAGAGAGGAAAACAATATTAAAAAATAAGCCATATAAGGATGGAAAATATCATAACAGGGAGTTTGGACCTTATATGGTGTTTTGTTAATTTTGAATTTTTTGAATGCTAATGAACAAACAATAATAGCTTCCGGGAGACAGTGGATTATGGAAACTGCTAAATTAAACCAACCTATATATTTTAAGAATTTCTTAACTTCAAAACGGAAGTCAAAAATTATGTTGCATTAGTTTCAACAGGGAACAAACTATTATGGTTATTTTCAAAATTAATAAATTAATTCAAAACTAATAAGTCAGATTTGATTGGGGGAGGCCTCCTGAAAATCTTGGCTACAGACATGAAGAAAGAAACTAGGAAAAACTATAGAATAGGTGATGTATATGTTGATCCCTTAACGTGGGAACAGCTCTGAGACTGGATGACACATGATAATCTTTTGGCTATAGAGTCCTCATGACTTATTATTATGTGCCATCCTTTAATATAGCATGGATAGAAGTTTGGTTATACAGTACAAACAAACTTATAAAGCTAACAGGTGCCTTTTACCTGCTCAAACATAATAAAAAAAAATCATCTTTAACTGGCTTGTGCACACAGCACATTCCATACTTACGTTAATGCAGAGATATGTGTTACCATTAAAAGTTTATGTGCTTTCAGAAAAAAGAACAAGACACCAATGAAGACAAGTAGTCCAAGTGATCTAGCCTCAAAAGGCCTCGATTACAGTTTCTTCAAAATTCTGCATCCAGAATAACTTCAAAATTTCTATTTGAGATGGTCCACTTCACAGACTACTCCAAGCAAGACTTCAGATAAGCTCTACACTTTCCTATCACACAGAGACTAAACAAAAAATAATAGCAGCTAGTTTTTCCAGGACTTGACTATTATCTCAATTTTCTCAGGATCCCCTAAAGATGCTGTCACCACCAAACAATAGGAAGCAGTCTAGAGAACATGACACCCACAATCTAAGAGGTGGGGTGAGTGGGTTTTGGTTGTTCAATGGATCATGAATGTTTGTCATAATTTGGGGGGATTGGTTGCATGTTGTTACTGTTCATTGTAAGGGAGGAAACTAAGCAAACAAGGTTAGAGTCAAAGATCTCTTTCTGGAGAGAAAAAAGGAAATATAGGAATGATAAGATAAAAATTAGATTGTTGAATCTACTTTTAAAATAAAAAGCAATACTAGTCTTAAATATTTTACATTGGTATGGATTTTTATATACTAATACAAATTAAGGTAATTTTGTTATACTATGTATATATTTCTACTCATATTTAAGGTATTGTACATATGCAGCTCATTTAAAACTAATGTAAAATTTTAGTCCTTGAAAGCCTTTTAGGAAAAAAAAGAAAGACAGATTAGTAGTTAGCCATCTATAACAATCAAACTTAGAGTCATGTTAAGTATAATTTCAAGGTCAGAAATATATTTTAAGTAGATATATGGTCTTCGAATGCTTCAAAGACCTACAGAAAATGGCATTTAAAATGTTTTGGGGAGGGGGTGAGACAAGGTTTCTCTGAAGCTTTGGAGCCTGTCCTTGGTATAGATCTTGTAGACCAGGCTGGCCTTGAACTCACAGAGATCCACCTGCTTCTGCCTCCCAAGTACTGGGATTAAAGGCATGTGCCACCACTGGCCAGCTTTAAAATGTTTTAATAACCTAAGGCTTTTCATGACAGTAAGACATGTCTGCTCCTGGCAGCACCAATTTACTTCAAAAGAGGATGATGGGCATCAAGGAACCTCCAAGGAGAGTTTTCTTTCAATGTGGCAAACTTAGCCTTTGGACAAGAAACTTCCCTTGCCTTGGTTGCTGACAGTAGGACAAGAAGGGCACAAAAGTAGGCGACTGCCAAAATTTGCCAAGACAAGGCCGCATAGTCCTTCAAAAATTTCCTCCTTCACAGGAAAGTTTGCCAAATAGTCTAGGCCTGTAAGCTGGAGATAGATTCCCCAGGATTGCAGTGGAAACTTGGGTGACTGTCCATGCAGCCAGATGTATCTGTAATGTCTATAGTTTTGGAAGTTGTTTGATCTGCACTTCCTGTTTATATCCTTCTCGGGTGTCTGGTGAAGTTGGAAATTAAATAGTTATAGTTCCAGTTTTTCTTGTTACCAAATTCAAAAAAGAAACCCACAAAAGATATATACAAAGTTTATAAGGTTAAGAAACATAAAAGCTTAAGTTGTTTATGTAATAACATGCTTTAGGTTTAAAAAGCTATTTTTAGGGTGGCAATACAAGCTAGGACAGAAAGTAGATTAGGTACAAAACTTTGAAGTCACCGAGATAGGGTAGAAAATTGAACATTTTCTTAGAATTTGCCAAAACCAAATGGACTGGACACTGTAAATGTAATTCTTACCTGAGAATTGTTCTTATTATATATAGTTTTATTTTATTTTAGACTTAAAATAAAACTCTATTTTATTTTAGAGTTAAAACCTTTCCTTTTTATTTAAACAAAATGGGGGAATGCTATGAAATATTTGTACACTGTGTGGAGATAAATCACTGTGGTTGGTTTAATAAAGTGGCTGAATGGCCAATAGCTAGGCAGGATTTCCAGGGAGAGAAGGGAAGAGGATGAGAATCTAGGACAGGAGAATCCAGAAAGGTGGAGAAAAACAGGAGGTGCAAGATGATAGAGAGGTGATACCATGAGACAGACCATAGATTAATATAAATGGGTTCTTTAAAGTTATAAGAGCTAGTTGAGAAAGGCCTAAGGTAAATGCCAAGCTTTCATAATTAATAAGAAATCTCCATGTCATTATTTGGGAGCTGGCAGAACAGAGAAAGAATTGTTAAACAAGAGAAAAACTTCATATGTCCTTATGAATCACAAAATCCCTTGCTGTCGCCCTTCCTGTGTGCCACATGAAGATAGTGAGAAGGCAGCCATCTGTAACTCAGCAGAGGATCTTCTGCACCACCTCACCATGTTGGCACCTGTATCTTGAACTTTTAGTCTGAGACCTCTCCTCTATTAGTCTGACCTAACAGATTATCTTACCTGATCAGTAACAAGAAAGAGTCTATATTTTTCTCATTATTTGTATTTAATTTGCTTTTCATCTTATTTGCATTGCTTATTATCCCATAGTAATATCATTTACTAAGAATAACACCTTATCGGTCAGAAAGACTGAGCTGTGTTGCCATGACCCAGTCAATGTGTACAGTACTGAGTGCTGAGTATGGCTGTATCTTCTGCAGCTTCAATTACCTGCACTCAACTATTCAACCATGGCCTGGAAATAGTAAATGAAAAATTATACAGATTATTTATGGGGTTTAATTAACTATCACTATAATACATTATTATAATTGTTCTTCTTTTATGACTGATTATTGTGAATCTCTTATCCTGCCTAATCAACAAATTATGCTTCATCATAGGTAAGCATGGACTTCAGTATGATCAGCAGTTTGAGGCAGCATTAGAACTATGGAGATCTCCTACTCAGACCAGAGTCTACTAGATACATTGACGACTTTCTCCCTTACCTACATCTTCAGCCCAGACTCCCAAGTGCTCATTGTCATCCCTCAGGAATCATACTATTTGAACACCACCACTACATATGCTTCTCTAATGGCCACAGCAGCGAGCAGAAGGGATCACCCCCAGACAATGTCTGATCTTAAGAGAGTCATGTGTCACTTCTGGTTGGAACAACTGCGTCAAATGTTGATGTCATAGCGGTGCAGAACAGGCAATCCTGCCAGAGGACTGGAGAATCACATGTGAAATGTTCTAAATATCTGTAAATGTCTGCAGACTTTAGCAACAGGCGTATATCTGGCTTTTATAGTTGATTTTGCAAAAATTCTTTTTAATTACATTATGTAGTTTTATTTCCCATTACCTTGGGTTTTATTAGCGAGAATGGTGAGTTTCATCTGTTAGTATCTATGGGAACAAACACTTGTTTTTTTTCCCTTTTAGCTGAGTACTTACATATAGTTGATTGCTTTTTATTAATGGATTTTCTTCTATCAAAGACAGAAAAACTCATGAAATAACTGCTTACATAATATTCTGTTATTTTGTTTCAGTTTTATAGTTTTTTATGATGCTGGGCATCAAATCTGCATCTCGATACTGCTAATCAATGGTTTTGTAGTCTTTTTTTTAATGATGCTAGGCATCCAGCCTGCAACTTGCGTGTGTTAGGGTCCTTCCACCCAGCTGTACCTCAGTCTTTTTATACCCTCTCCATTGTTATAACTGAGTTTATATATGACTGACTCTACAGTTTGATACTTTTGTTGATGATCCAGAGAATTTCACAGAGAAAACTGCTTGATTTCTCCTAAGACAGTTTTCTATGGATGCTGTTTTATTTAGGCTTCTTTCTTTTTCATAAAGTTGATTTGGGTTCACTTAAGCTGGTGATCCTCAAGCTGTGGGTCATGACCCCTTTGGGGTGGCACATCAGATATTTACATTATGATTCATAACACTAACAAAATTACAATTGTAAAGTAACAAGAAAATAATTTTATGATTGGGGGTCACCACAACATGAGGAAATGTATTAAATGGTTGCAGCATTAGTAAGGCTGAGAATCACTAGCTTAAACCATTTAACCTAGATATGATTTCCTTACAGTTACATATTGTCATTGTGCCTTTATTTTTAACTTCTATGAAAATATATCTATCACTTATAATATTTGAAATTCTATTCTTTATTTTTCATATGATCTGATTTGGTAAAGGTTGAACTTTTTAATTGGAGTATTAGATGAACCAGCTCTTGATATCATTTACTAATTTTTATTTATTGCATTTTTATTCTTTAATTTCTGATTTCTATGCCTGTATTAAAAATTTCAAATTAATAAAATTTTCATAGCTTCTTGAGACAAATATTTAGTTTCTTTAATTTTCATTATTATTTTATTTACTATCTGTAGGGTATCCTTGATCATAATTTATATCTAATACCTAAAACATTTCTTTCTTTCTCCATTTGTGTCTTAGAACCCAAATTTTAGAAGATATTTATACAAAAAGGAGCAGCATAAGCTCTGTGTGGCCCAAACTGGTTAGTTTATAATGGTGAGTTTTGTGCTCTGATATTTTTGATGAAGAAATAAAAATGTTTATTTCTTGTTTACATCTCTAATCTGAGTCTCAAATGCCCAGCATTCACCCTCCCTATCTTTGCTAAGCAAGTGTGTATTAATCCTTCAAGTCCAGTTCAAGGTCAATTTGCCAAAAATCAGCTAAAGAAAGCCAATTTTCCACAAGACCAAATTGCCAATTTTTCTTGTTCCTTTGAACTATTTATAATGTTTAAAACAATTCACGTTGGATAGGATAGTTTAATAGCTTTTAAAAGTTTATATAAATGTTTAGCTGACCAGCTTTCAGAACAGCATTTTAAGCAATGTTTATCTTGCACTGCCCACCTTCGTGCTGCTGTAGCTGAAAGGGCAGAGAGGACAGAGCCCTCATAGGGACGAGATGGAGAGGAGGGTCAGAGAGAGAAAAGCTATGGCTGGTGGAAAGGGATAAGTTCATGTGACAGATTCCCACAAAGAACATACCCTCAAATCTAGATTCGTCTCCGAAGCAAAAGGCCTCCCCCAGTTTCTTCCTCCCTGTTCTCCAGACCTTCTGCCCATGTCTTCCCCGCTACCTAGTCTCTCTGCCTACTGCAAGGGCCACACTGGGTGCTGACTGCCCCCTCCTCTGATCACTGCATCTCTGCTCCATCCAGAACAAGCAGCAGGGGACTGGAGCAGAGACAAACCCGCTGCTCTTAAGCACCATTAAGATTGAGTCCAAATGAAAACCAGTGCACAGAAGCTAAGCCGTGCCATGGTTCTCCGATGCAATGGACTCTTGCTCCCCAGGACTTCACACACGTGATTACTTCTTTGCAAAACCTTTTCCAAGTCTCGACTGAGATTCTAGCTGTTTCCTCTGGAATCCTAGAAGAGACTTTTCACACCACCTCCGCATGGCTGAGAAGGGACTGGATGGTAGCACTCCGTATTTCAAAAGAAACTCCATTTCCACACATCTCATTCAACAGCTGCTTAAATGAAAGTTTCTTCACTATATAAACATACATTTAACGAAGAAACGTGACCTCATTCCAAGTTGGCACTGGGCGCTGACCAGGCTGCGCCTAATGAAGTTTAAATAAAACCCAGCTCTTCCTCGGAATACACAATCCAGAACTGATGAGGCCCAGGTCTTAGGTATCTTTAGATGTCACAGACATCCACCCTGCCCCCTCACTTCACGCTTGTCATAGGATCAGAAGTGTTAGTTGCTCTATAGTCATGGCGTCACTTATAGAACTAAGATGAGAAGTCCTAAGCACAGCCTACAGCTCACATTAAAAACAGCAGTAATAAGTGTGAGACTGGAATCGGCAATATGCGCTGCTCCCTCATCCTGTGCTGCTCCCTCATCCTGCCCCTATGCCGGTGCCACTTCATGCTGCTCTACCAACCAATGGATCCTCCCAGATCAACCTCTTTATTTCTTTAGACCAAGCATGTGCTATATATCACTGTGTTTTTGAGCAAAGTGTGTTTGGGGGTTCTTATTCCTTCCTACCTCCACTACTACTACTCTTTTCCCCTCGTATGGCCCCATTATTTTCCTCTGTAAAGTACATGTGTTCTGTTGCCCAACCCCATCCTTTCTCATTACCTATTATAACCCTCTATTGGTCCTCCATACTAGGAAGTTTAGATTTTATCCAAACTCCCTTATCCTATTGAAGTTTCAGAGAAGTTTCAGAGTGAGCACTATAATACATTTTGCTTAGCCAGGGAAGACCTCGCTTTAGATCAGCCTCCCCCCACCCCCGAGCAAATTTCTAACTATGTTCTTCACCGATCAAACCATAGCTACACGATTTCAAATGCTAATGAAATCTCAGGTCAAAGCTTTAACTTTCTACCTCTACAATTAAGGGGAGATGTTTTAAATACACACATATTCCAAGACCTTTTTAAATTAAAACATTTTAGAAGAAATATTTTCCAGTTGAGAGATGGTGAAAAGTCCAAATTGATTCTGCTTGGGGCATTGATTTGATATAAAACTGATTCTTCCATATAACATTCTGTCATTTCCCCACTGTTCAGATACCTCAGCCAGACATGTGCTCTTTGAAATTAATTCCAATTTCTTAAAATTAAAAGGTGATGACTAGACAGAACTTAATTTCAGGATGGTGTTTCTGTGGCTTGGAATGGCTTTTTAATGTTTTTATACTGGCTAAATATGTGCATTAAGTCACTAAGCGTGGTAGACATATGGAACCATGTTTCTCTTAGCTATGACCAGTACAAGAAAAAAAAACAAACAAAAAAAAACCTCAAATAGAATTCACATATTTTTGCTCCTCCATCCACTATATTTTTACATGTGACTTTTCTATTAGTAACGATCACCAGCTAATGTGAACTATGGGAATATATCACATCCTATTAAATATACATTAGGAACCAGACTATGTTGTGATTGCGATTATACTCAGTGACAGGCCTTGTGTCCTGAGCTTGGGGACAGAGGAGTGAATGAGCCCAGACCAGTCTTAGGTGGTCAACTTAGGATACCAATCTTCTGTCAGAGTCATGATGGGAGTTATTATGGACGCAAAGTTGGTTGCCTTCTTCAGCTTGAATGTGTACTATGCCCATATTCTCCTGTACTTGTTTCCAGTGGCGGTGCTGTTTGGAAAGAGTACGGAACCTCTGCGAGGTGGGGCTTTCCTCTGAGAAGTGGTCCACTGCAGGTGGGCCTTGGGACTTTACAGCAAGGCCCCTCTTCCTGCTTGGTCTCCCTACTTCTTGAACGTGGACACGATGTGACCGGCCATCCACCCTCCTTGCCTCAGCCACTGGGGCTTCCCTGCCTGCTGCTATGTCTGCCTCGGTGTGGTGTACAGGAGCCCTCTGGACAGAAGCTAAAAATCAACTCTTCTCCCTTTAAGTTGCTTTGGTTGGGTTACTTTATCACAACTACAAGAAGAGAAATCCCATGCGCGCCCAGCTCCCTTCCTGTACTGCTGAGCTGGGAAGCTAGCTGATGGTGAGGAACCCCATGGCATGGAGCAAGGCTAAGGGAAGGGGCGGGTTTCACTGGAAGTGTTTGGAAACCTAGCGTTTCATTGGCCACTGCCTCTTAGATCCACTCCCACCTTCCTGGACTTGCAGGGAAGAGAGAAGCTGTCTTATGCCTGTCTTCTCTACACATGCTTCTCGGCTGTTTCCCAGAGACAACCCGCTGGTAGGAAGCTGTCAGAGATGAGAGTGAAGGAGACTTCCCCTTCTGGAAGTGGCTTGACATACACAGCAGCAGCGAGTGTGAACGTTCCGTGGAACAAATGACATGAGGACAGCAGGAGTCCTAGTTGGACTCCAGGACTTCGGGGTGCCTGTGAGAGCATTTACTCCCCACTTCCTGTTGGAGTCACAGAGTGAGTTTCAGCCGCCTTGAGGATACAACAAGATGGACTCTGGGTAGCAAGCATCTTGCTTTCTGAATCTCCAGTGATCACATAACCTTGACTTCTGGACATTACTGTTACAGATGAACACACCCAACTTTTTTATGCTCCCCCATCCCTCCCAACAATTTGGAGCCACTTTTCAGCACGGTGCTGCCTCTATTGGTTCTAATTGGCTGGGTAGACAGATAGACAGTTGCTCTGGATGACGTTCAGAACTGTTGTAGGTATTGTAAGGTCATAAGAGCATTGCTGTCTAAGGAACTATGGTACCAACAGAAACTGACCTGCTGTGCTAAAATTAAATAAAACCATGCATTACAAATATGTTGTGTCTGTAGAGAGGAGGCTGGGGAAACATCATTAGTGCTTCCTTCTGGTCAAGACTGCGGGCTAAGGTTAAGTGGTGATGCTTCACAAATGTCAGAATCGGGCTCGGTTAAGGGGTCTGTGAGTACACTTGTTCAAATAGCCCCATCTGCAGTAAAATTTTTCAGATTGATTCATCGTTTATATCAGGGCCTGTTATTTTTATTGTTTGCCCTAAATTGGGGTAGGGAGGTAAAATTACACTGCCCCTTAAAGGGCAGCATCTTAAATGTTGAAATGTCCAAGAATAATATTTTAATTTACACCTAAGCCAAGGGGCTCTGACAAGGGCCCATGAGTACCCATGTAAATGTAAATGGATGTTGGAGGGAGGATGAGATATTTATTTTCACTAAGGTTTTGTTAAGATGGGTTCTCATGTGTATCCCAGGTTGGCCTTGAATGTTCTATGCAGCTAAGGATAACCCTGAACCTTTGGTCCTCCTGTGTCCACAGTCCTTGGATTGCAGGTGTGCACTGCCAACCCTGGCTTTTGCAGGGCCTGGTGCGTCCAAGCTCAGCCCTCTGCCAGCTGAGCTGCCTCCCTGGTTCTGGCTCTGCCTTTCACCAACTTCTAACTAAATCCAGCTTGTCCTGCAGTCTTGGCTCTCAGCTGAAGATCGCATTACAGTGGACAGAGTAAGTGATTCTCTCACCAAGAAGAGAGACCTTCGCATGCTTTCAGTTGCTGCTGCAAGTGTCTCTGACGCCATGTGCACTCGTCAGTGCTTTGAAACCATTCTTGTCATTCTGCTGCACATGGTGGCAGCTTTTCTTACTGGCTGCCATCCTCAAACTGTATCCCAGGAGGGCTTCACCTCCAGTCAACGAAGTCCTCTCTTCTCAGCAGGCAGCCCAGACACCTACAACATCTTCCATAAACAGCCTATTTTCATTGCTACTGTTGTGCAAGACTAAATATTTTAAATAAGGATTCTGAATTCCGTGAAGAGCATGAAAGTTGGACAAGCAGAAGAGCTGTGTGCAGATAGGCCAAGTACAAATACACTCGAGGGTTCAAATCACACCTGCAGTGAGCAGCAGCTCCCTGTTGCCAACAGATCCCGACCAGGCGGGGTTGGAAGGCTAGAGCAGCAGGATACTTTCAGTTGTTTCTCCCTTGTGCTTTGACTGGACCAAGAAGTAAAGGTGTGCAAATGCAGGGTATTGTTGCAAAACCAGTGGTTTGGCACAAGCCTTCCATGAACACACCAACAGTCTAGAAGCAACTGCAGCTGGGCTGCTGGAACAGCTCAGCTGAAAATGCACTCCCTCATGCAAGCCTGACAACCTGAGTTTGGTTCCTGGAACCCACTACGGAAAGCGGGACATGCTCCCTAAGGTTGTCCTCTAAACTACACACACACACACACACACACACACACACACACACACACATATACTCATATTCACGGTAAAATTTTAATTTAAAATAATAAAGCCATATGCAAACTTGGAGATGAGAAATGGCAAGTCTCAGAAGGCATGGAAAGCCATGTGGTTCTGATGCTGGCCAGAGTGCTGAGCCAAAATGAATCTGAGGCCCAGAGTTGTATCAACTTACTTGAAAAAGTTTTTAAAGAGAGAAAGCTCTGCAACACATGCAAGCTATTCAAAGCTGTTCCCAGGGCAACCAGTACGTATTTGACAAGTTAAAGGATCATCCTGGGGTGCTTTGCAGCACAGCGAAGCTAGACATTGTTAGTCCTGTGAGCTACTCTGAATCTGTGTAATTCATATCAGTTATGGTGGTTCTCCTCAGCTTGACATAACAGAACATTAATTTGATTTTGAGAGTCTGTGGTAAACTAGTCAACACTATGAATCTCAGAAATCTGTAACGGCTCCTGAATTACTTCTTCTGCCCTGACTTCTCTTACAAGCAAGGCGGACAAATTCCTGCTCCGTTTTCTGTGTACAGTTTTCACTGAAAACATCACAGATCTTTCTTTCTAGACTAGCAGGGGGTCTTCTCTCCCAAATACCATTCTCTTTAGCTGATTATAGCCCAGCTTAAGAATACAAACTCCTCATCTACTCAGTTTCTCAGACGGGGGTGGTAGGAGTTCTTCCTTGAGGACTGTGTGTCATCCACGTTTCAGGCCTAACCCATCAACGATTGTTTCGACTTATGTTCAAGTTGCTTTGCTCTTTGCTGTGACCAAATACCAAACAAGAAACAACTTAAAAGAAGAGAATTTTACTTGACTCGGGGTTTGAGAGGATACAAACTCTCCTGGTAGGGAAGGCATGCTGTGGAGAGCTGTCTGGCAGGAGCGTGTGGTGACTGCCTGTTTACATCTCCGCAGAGGTAGAACGGAACAGGAAGCTGCCAGTGATGTAGTTCCTGAAGCTAGACCCATTCCTAAAGGTTCCACATCCTCCCAAATACCAGCAGCAGCTGGAGACTAAGTGTTTAAGTGCACGAAGCTGAAGGGGCATTTCACATTCAAATCCTAACAACTTGTAGGAAAAAAAGGAACATCTGCCCTTATGATGTTATCTCCAAAGCCATCACACTGGCCCAAGCATGCCAGTCTGTCTGATTCTGACGATTTTACCTATCTGCTCACCAACTCTCTCCCTCACCTCCAACCGCATACTCAGCATAGCTACCGCCTAAGCAGTCTGCACATCTGCTCTTTCCTTTTCCTCTGTATTATGATCAGCATGTGGTTAGGGAGTTGAGAAAGGAGACAGATTCTCAATGAGGTGGCTTAAAACTTTCAAATACTACCCTTTACACAAGCTATATGCAACGCTGCTCAGTTAAAAAGGAACCAAAGGACTTGCACTGGCCACAAAGCTAAAAGATAAGTTTCCTTTCACTCCTGAACCCTAAGGATCACACGAATCTAAAAGGTAACCCACACGAGTAAATACAGTTAACTACCCTTACCTGGCCCAAAGCTACCAGGCTAACACATAAACTCAGCAGGCAGCACAAAGGAGGATCTGTGTCTGTGGGGCAGCTGGGGAAGGCTGCTCTCTGGGAGCTTCCCATTGAGCCTTACCCCACCTCCTTTAATTCTTGCAGCAAACACCACCAGACACTCTTCCCATTCTTTCTTCTTCACTGTGTCTCACCCACAATTCCCTGCCTCCCCTCCCATTGCCTAAACAAGCTAGCACCTGAAAGACCCCAACCGATTTTTCATAACGAACTGGATGAGTTGGGTTTGACCGTTGCACTCCAGCAGATTCTTCCTCCCCGCCCACCCCCCAACAGGGCAGGAAAGCTAGCAATTATCAGAACCGGTCATAGTGAATGATTACCAGACTGTAAACTGAGTCACGATGGAACAGGCAGGATGTCACATATCCAAGGTTTTTCTGGGAATAGGCTGAACTATGTTAATTTCATTCTGGGTTGAATATCTAGACCAATCCCAATTGTACCTGTACCCCATATTATAATTTATGTAAAACTTGTGATTTTGTCTATAAAAACTTGTTTGCACTGATACTCGGGGTGCTTAGCTATCCCGAAGCTGGGCACCCACTTGCGCAACCGTAAAAATAAACCTCGTGCTTTTGCATCTGACGGCCTGGTTATTGAGTCTGGGGGCTCCTCGGCGATAAGACCACTTTGAGGATCTTTCACACCCACCTGTGGCCCTGGTACTCCCGCCTCCCACTGATTGGGATAACTGTCACATGTCTGTCTTCTGCCCAATCACGTTGAAATAAAATTGTTCCCTCTTTAAATAAGTCACCTGGTGTGTCAGTTTGCCAGTTCTTTGTTCTATTTTGCCGCAGTGATCAGCCCCCGGGAGAAGCTGCCTTGCTTGTTAATGTGCTCGGTGATTTGCCTTCCACATTAGAGCAGTGGTCTCAGGAAGTGTGGAACTTTTTCTCACCTGACCAATGAGCAATGAGCGCAGGTGCTGGAAGATCTCTAGGCCTTCCGCACTGAGCAGGGGGTAGGTGTTGGCAGCAGTGTGTCAAGTCATGCATCGCAATATGAACAAGAGCATCTACAGCCTGCACAGGACACAGCCATTTCCTGAACCCTCCCCATGACGTCCTGTGGTGGTGTGGGGCAATTGTCTATATTCTTTCAATAATATTTTAAATAAACGCTGATTGGCCAGTAACCAGGCAGGAAGTATAGGTGGGACAACCAGACAGGAAGTAGAGGTGGGTCAATGAGAACAAGAGAATTCTGGGAAGGAGGAAGCCCATTCCTCTGCAGTCCTGCCCAGACACGGGGGAAGGAAGATGTGACCTGCCCCGCTGAAAAAGTTACCGAGCCATGTGGCTAACATAGATAAGAATAATGGTTTAATACAAGTTATAAGAGTTAATAAGAAGCCCGAGCTAATGGGCCAATCAGTTTATAACCTAATGTAGACCTCTGTGTGATTTCTTTGGGGCTAGACGGCTGTGGGACCTGGTGGGAGGAAAGAAACCAGGCAGGACAGAAACCTCAGTCAACACTGTGGGAGAGCTCTGACCCAATATTTATCAATTGAATGCCTTAAAAGTATGCTCTGTAAAGCACAATAATGAGCCATCTGTTCAGTAGTTCCCTAATGGTAGTAATAAAATCGCCTTATGCTTGGGAGCTCATGACACAAACTTATTTACCATGTCTCAGGGAAGGGGGGGTCAAGAACCTGAGAGAGGTCAGCTAGGTGGTCCTGCTTCATGGTCTCTAGGTCTCTTCCAAGGCCGCAAAACATGGGCGGCTTGTTTCCCCTAAGTGAAGGATGAAGAGGGAGAGAGGGGAGTCCAGGAGAGAGCGAACTGTAGAATTTCGTAACCAGATTAATCAGAAGTCACACACCCTCATTGCTGTTGTATTCTATTGGCCTACAATCTGGAAAAGGAACCACACTGGTATAAAGGAGACAGAGGTCCTTGTGCGCTATCTTGGAGATGTCACCATAAACTGAAGTAGAATCTGGAATTATACCTACTACCATTTGATTAAATTTCCTCACTGACAAGTGCAGCTACCAGTGGTCTGCTTATTCTACGCTTCGAGAAATCCCAAAGTGGGCAATACACAGACGCTGTGGTGGGGTCATGGGCACCTCTGAGGTCCCAGGTCTCTCTCACTCCTTGCTATAGATAGCCTTAGCATTTCCAGACACACTGGAAAGAGATGGTGTGACATCAATGTCCTTATTACTACCTATTCATAAAGTATTTCACAAGGGACTATGGGGAAATTGAATATTTAGCTAATCCAACACCTGTAATAGATGAAGACAAGGAGAAACAATCCAGCCTGTGTATTAGACAAAATTAGGAAAAACAGGTATTGACAGTGATAACAGTGTCTACTTCTGTTCCAAATTAAGGAGAGAGCCTTAAACATCATAGGTGCTAATTAACTATTTCTCAAATGAACATATTTGTGTGGAGTATTATTTTAAGATGTGTTACATTTATTTATGCTATGAAACATTTGTTTAATGATGCAAAGATGTGTTGCATTCTTTTATGTTATATTTATTTAACTCTGTGAATCTGTGTTATTGTGCCTGCCTAAACCATATGATTGGTCTAATAAAGAGCTGAATGGTCAATAGCGAGGTAGGAGAAAGAATAGGCAGGGATGGCAGGCAGAGAGAATAAATAGGAGGAGAAATCTGGGAAAGATTGAGGACTAAGATAAAGAGGCAAAGGCCAGGGCCAGGCAACCAGTTACACAGCAAGCCACAGAATAAGAAGTAAAGAAAGGTATACAGAAATAGAAAAAAGTAAAAGCCCAGAGGCAAAAGATAAACAGGATAATTTAAGTTAAGAAAGGCTGGTTAGAAACAAGCCAGGCTAAGGCCGGGTATTCATAAGGAAGAATAAGGCTCTATGTGGATTATTTGGGAGCTCGGTGGCAGGTCCCCCCAAAGAGTAAAAAGCAAAGAGTCAAGGAGTTAAAACAACAACAGCTACACATTCTACTCAACAGCACATGCTTTGTGCATCTGTAATTAGCATTTCTCTGGTGTAAATATTTCCTCCAGCTTTGCATGCTACACATTTGTATTAAGGAGGAAAACAGAATATTGTCCCATTACTGAGATTAAATATAGTAAACAGAAACAGTAATTCTGTGTGATATATTTTTCTCTTATCTTTTCAGTTTGTACTTACGTTTTCGTCAATATGTGAAATGCTGAGCCTATTTCCTTTTCAGTAAGATGTTTCTCCAACCATAGCTGAATCTCCTAACTTCCTCCCTCTCCCCTACAGTCCTGCCTTATGAATATATTTTTTTAAAATATGTTTTCTTTGATGGATGTAAGGTTGGGCTGTTGTTTTATCTTTGAGACAGGGTCTCATGAAACCCAGGATGGCTTCTGACATACTATGTAGCTGAAGATGCCTTTGAACTTCCCAATCCCCTTGCCTTTGCCTCCCAGGTGCTAGTATTTCAGGTCTTCCAGTTCCTTAAACATACATTCTTTTCCTATTATTTTATTTGCTCAGAATTTGCTTTGCAAAAAATAATTCAAAAATAAAAAGGGATCAGGCAAATCGATTAAATATATTCACTTTAGGACAAAGAAAAGCACGCTCTAAGAAACTACCTAAGTTCTGTGAAAGGGACCCAAACAACTCAATGCATCCCCAAACACCCTGAAAAGCTAGCATAGCATTCCTGAACAAAAAAAAAAAAAGCAAAACAAAAAAAACTTTAATTTTTATACCAAAATTGACTTTAAAATTGAAGCTGTTAAAAATACATGCTTAATTTAGTAGCTTTTAATTAACTGAGCTTTTTTCATGGGTGGGGTTCCTAAGTGGTGAGTTGATTCCTGCCACAGAGGAGTATCCTGCCTCTGTAAAAGGCGCGCTGTTTACTAAGAATAGATGTGTGGGATACAAGATAATTAAAAAGCACTTGGCATAATTGAGGCTCTGGGGAGGAAATAATTAAAGTTGTGGCCTTGCATGCTGGGTGTACACAAGCTACTTAAAGACTTCAGTATTGGAATGTATGGCCTTAAAAGGATTTTATTAAGATGAAAACGCCTTACAATACCACTGATAAACCATACTTTCCATCTTTAAATAGACTGGGATCACTAAAATTACACATTCTATGGATAGAAAGCCCTGTCGTGCCTACTGGAGATATAGAAAATTACCCTTTTAAAGTCTGGGTTTCTGCTCTTATTTAAAAGAAACAATGGACTGTTTTTGTTGTTGTGTTTTTTTTCTAAGCGATCGCTTGCCATGTCATCACCCGTCAATCTCTCTGCTGCAGGAGTGCATCATTTCAAATGTAAGTGACTGAAGTTTCTCCTCACTTATAAGAGTCTAAATATCTCCCCCCTCAGCGGATTATCCAGAGAATTGGACTTTCTTTCAAGATTAGGGAAACACAAATGGCAGCTAATTAGGGACTGGAATCCAGATGAGAAGCAGCTGAGGTCTACTTTCCAAACTCAGCATTGTTTCCATTTATTTTCAAGTAAAAAAAAAATGTAACTTTCATAACCATTAACAGCAAATGAAGTTGGAAGCTTTGTGAGAGCTAAACACTGCTGAAGAATTAAAAATTAGCGAAGAAAGTGGGAGCTGCCTGTTTTGAAACTTGAAAAATCGCTACTCATGGAACACAAATAAACACGTTTCAAAACAAATCCAACCCCAAGATGTGATTAGATTCAAACGAGAAAACGTTGGGATATCATCGCTGTTTGGAATATCTGTTGGTTGTAGTGTAAATATACCAAAGTGGATCTGTATCTGCTCCTTGTCCTGTGGAAATTCACCAAACTAAAACAAAGTGAAAACAAAGACTGCCTTGGGGGGTGGGGGACGCTCATTCCTCTGCTGATGACTCCAGCAGCCTTCCTACTTTTCCCCTGTAGTCCTTGGGTCAGGGTAAGTAACCAGTCGAGGAAGGGAACTTCCACATTGACTCAGCACAATAAATAAATGGAGACAAATAATAGGAAAAAAAAACCAATCACCGTTTTATTACTCCTTAATGAAATAATAGATTTGGGTGAGAATCAAGAGCTGCTTAAACGCATTAGGTAAAAAAGCTGACCTAATTCTTTTAATGGACCAGTCAGTCTGACGTCACCTGAACCATAACCATCTTAACATTAATGGATGTGACTAGCAAACACCGCAGTGCCCTAAGTGATGCTCCCGGGACTGAAGGCACAGCTCCACTCAGAAAGTATTTATGCCAAAACAAAAAGTAAAACCTGAATTCAATCAAGATTTTGGCCCTAACTGCTAGTTTACAGGAAATAGAGAAGAGGAAACATATTAAATAATGTCAGGAGAGTAAAATAACCGAATTCAGACTGTGGGAATTATATACAGTGAATGATCCAGTAAGTGTCTTGAAAATAAAGGCAAGGATGATTACAGATGACAAGGACTCTTCTACCAAGTCAGCTGTTAAGTCCTAATCTGAACAAACCCATTTATAAGGACATTCGGAGCTGATGTTCAATAATGGTGCAACATTAATGACAATCTGGACAGCCTATCTATTTATTTGTTTGTTTGTTTGTAGAGACAGGGTTTCTTTGTGTAGCCTTGGCTGTCTTGTAACTCACTCTGTAGTCCAGGCTGGCCTCAAACTCACAGAGCTCTGCCTGTCTCTGCCTCCAGACTGCTGGGATTAAAGGTGTGTGCTACCACCACCTGGCTGGACAGCCAATTTATAAAAGTCACATAAAACCTGTCAGAAGACTGACAAAATGAATCAGCACTATGCCTGTGTCCAAGATAAGAATTGCATCTTCTGTAAATACTAGGAACTGTGAGTTAGAAATGAGCACTACCTCCACGAAAGCACAAAATGCTGAAGACAACTCTACCAATAAATAGCTGTGAGTTGGAATGAATGAAACTAAGAAAATATACTTATCTGTAAGTATAACAGAGTATTATTGGGAATCATTGCATTGACTCTTTTTTTCTTTTTTGACAAGCTGTGTTTGGTTCTACCCTAAGTCTCTGAGCCATTCAGTGTCCAGTTCCTGGCCCTCCAAGCAGTGTCGGGCCTGGGCTCCCACTTGCAGCTTGGGCCTTAAGATTGGTTGGCCGTTCTCACAAGCTCTGAGCCACCACTCTTCCCTTTGCCTCCTGCTGGGTTGCTTCCTTCAGTGGTGATGTGAGAGATTGGGTCCAGTCTTAGCGCATCTTATTATGCATGGACAGCTGCTATCACTGGGAAGCCTGCCCAGTTATCAAGGGGAAAGGAGAGCAGTGGCTCTGGGGGAGAGAGGAGGCAGTGGGGACTGAGAGGAGTGGGGGGAGGAGAGGCTGCAGTTGGGATGTATTGTATGACAGAAGAATGAATAAAAAGAAGAAAGAATGGCTAACCAATGACTGGTCACACCTCAGACCCATACCAAGAGAGTGAACCCACACCTGCCACTGCCTGGAGCGCCAGGACCCAGAGGCTGATGGCCCAGAGATCTAGGATAGAACCAAACACCATTGGAGGGAAAAATGTCGATGGAACAATGCCTAAAGATATTCTGCTCTACTCATAGATTGGTGACTATCCCAGTTATCATCAGAGCCTACATCCAATAACTGATGGAGACAGATGCAGAGACCCACAGCAAAGCAATGGGCTGAGCTCAGGGGATACCAGTGAAGAGAGGGGAAAGGGGCTGTATGAGCCAGGGGAGCCAAGGACATCACAGAAACAACTAACGTGGGCTTGCTTATAGGCACTCACAGTCTGAACCAAGAGCCAGGAAGCTTGCATGGGACTGACGTAGGCCCTCTATATGTGTAACAGTTGTAAAGCTGGATCCACTGGCTTCCTAACAGTGGAAGCAGGGCCTGTCCCTAATGCTTTGGCTGGCTTTTGGGAACCTACTCTCATAATGGGTTACCTTGCCCAGCCTTAATACAAGGGAGGAGCTTAGTCTTGTGGCAACTTGATATGCCATGCTTTGTGATATCCACGGGAGGCCTGTCCTTTTCTATACAGAAACAGGGGAAGTAGATTGTGGGGAATGGGGGGTAGAGGAAAGGGGAGGGGAGGGGGATGAGAAAAAAGAAGGGGAAACTGTGGTTGGGATGTAAAATAAATGGATAAATTTAATTTAAAAAAGAAAAAAGAAAGTATGCTAATAAGCATTTAATAAACCCGATTTTACACTTTTTCCTCCAATTGTCTTAAAAATCATTAGACATGAGGCTGGAGAGTTGGCACAGTGGTTAAAACACTTGCTGCTCTTGCAGAAGAGCCAAATTCATTTCTCTGCACCCACAATTGTCTGTAATTCCAGTTCCACGGGACCCATGAGCCTCGGCAGTCACCCTTACTCATGTGTACAGACCCTACATATACATAATATATACACACATACACATCTGTCTGATTAAAAAGTAATAAAAATGAATCTTAAAAGTATCATGTAACATTAAATTTTGCTCATCTTATACTTAATTCGGTGCCAATTTATGAATGTGATTACTCTCTGCAACTTAATTCTTTGTTTTGGTAAATATAACTCTCCCTATGAACCCCAAAGCCATATACTGAAGTGTGTGGTTACACAACCACCTAACGACAGGAGGCTGGAGAGTCGCAACCCAGATCCTTTCACCTTTGATGGGTGAAGGGTTGCCAATTCATTTGTGGCATTGGGATTACAGTCATAGCAGCCTTGTAAAGTTTTATACAGGAACCAGCCTTTACCATGTCCTGTGGCCTTGCCTTCAACAGTGTTTGCTTGGCTCAGGCTTGCTCCTAGCATACCCATGTAACCAATCACTGGTGAGGCTCCCTTCAGCACCAGCCGTGAAGACTTGCTATGAGACCTTACTACCTCAACCATCCCAGTTTCTCAATTGGAGTGTTTGTGTGATTGTGTTGTCAGCTATAATCTAATCCCACCAAGAATCAATTCTATAAAAGGAAATTACTTTCCCTATGTATTTATCTTACAAGAGATATCACACCAAATGGACTTCTCATATATGAACATATGCTGTCAATCTTGTATATCATCCCTCAGCGAATCACAGTAATATTCACAGTTTATTATTGGTTCAGCGGAGTTGGAAGGTTGTGGATGCTGTGTGTGTGTGTGTGTGTCTACAGGTGTGTATACGGGTGCACTCACTTATGCATGCACCTGTGGAGGTCAGAGGTCTACATTGTGTGTCATCCTCTACCACGGTCTACTTTTGAGACACAGTCTATTAGACCAGTGGCCAGCAAGGACCAGGGATCTGCCTGGTTTTAGCCTCTAGGACTGGGATTATATGCTGCTGCATTTTCTGTGAGTGCTGGTGATCTGAGCTCAGGTCTCCAAAACTGCACGATAATCAGTCTACCCAATGCACGAGCTCAGGTCTTCAAACTAGCATGGTAACCAATCTACCCAATGCATGAGCTCAGGTCTTCAAACTAGCATGGTAACCAATCTACCCAATGCATGAGCTCTTCAGTCCAGGTTCAACATCTATTTTCAATATGGATTCTGCGGAGAGGGAAAAGACAGGGCTAAGGCAAAACCAGCCTGCTAAGTCCCTGTTTTCTGCTTCTGTGCAGCTAAGTGTGAGTGTTCAAGAAGTGCTATAGAACAGGAGTCCAGACTGACAAGGGATGTTAAGGGATCAGGCTTATTGTGGTGGTGGGGGGTCTAGGGAGTGTGGGGGGTGTGGGTGAGTGGGTGGATGGGCGGTGAGAGAGAAAGGAGGGGAGAGGGAGATAAAGAGGATAGAGAGACAGAGAGAAGAAGAGAGGATGGGTACAGGGAGATAAAGAGAAGGAGTGAGACACACAGAGAGGGAGAGAACACATATGCATGTATGATCTCAGGCCCAAAGCCCTCTATGCACCAAAGCTATGGATTGGTACCATGCTTCCCCTAGAGACATGGGACTATGCTCACAGTGTCCTTGCTAAGGAAATCCTAGAACATAAGAGGAAAGGCCGGTGATGGATTCAGACACAAATTGGTTACAAATGTGGAAGGCCCTACTCCCAGCAGGAATACAGAATGGCCTGGATCAGATCAACCTATACTGCCCAGACAGAGAACTGGGCCAGAATGCCTAACTATAGACAACTGTGTTGACTTGTTAAAGCCAGTTTATCATATCTATAAATCTATAAATATTTAGAACTCTGCCTACTGTTTGCTGTGGGTCTGTATCTGTGTCCATCAGTTGCTAGATGAAGCCTCTCTGATGACAGCCGGGCCTGGCACCAGTCTGGTCACAGGAGAGGGCCAGTGCAGGTTATCTGAACTGGTTGTTAGGAGTCTTAGCTGGGGTTATCATTGTAGGTTTCTGGAGATTCCCTTATGCCAGGTTTTTACCTGACTTCAAAATGCTCCCCTCTTTCCAGTTGTCTCTTTCAGTGCTCTCCCACTCTGTGGCCCCCAACCTGATTGCTCATGGAAGCAGGGGCTGTCTCTGACTTGTTTTGCTGGCTTTGGGGACCCTATTCCTCATACTGGGTCGCCTTGCCCAGTCTCCATACACGGGGAGGTGCTTAGTCTTCAACTGGATGTGACATGTTTTTATGCTATCCATGGGAGACCTGCCCTTTTCTGAATAGAAATGGTAGAGGAGTAGATGGGGGGCAAAGAGGAGAACTGGGGTGGGAGACTGGGAGGAGAAGAGGGAGGGGAAACTGCAGCCTGGATGTAATGCACACGCGTGCATGCACGCATGCGCGCGCGCGCGCGCACACACACACACACACACACACACACACACTTATTATTTTATTTTCTGCAATGGTTTTCAAAAGGTTAAGAAACTTTATCATATGTCACAGAAAGAGGCCTGAACCATCTTCCTGTGTTCAGGATCAAGTCCAGCCCTTGACACATAATGTTGTTCGCGAGTTTGCCCATTTCCCTATTCCCCTTCAGCCTGACAATACAGAACATAAAGGATTCACCACTCCTTCCTGTGGCATATAGGCCACATCTGTAACTGGAAATAGGATTTAAGTCAGCAACACGCCCACTTCGCCTATTTTTTAGCATACCAAACCATGACAATTTCACGTGGATATAGCACAAAATAGCTAGTTTAGTGCAAGCCTTCTCATCAGAGCTGTATTCTTTGGAAACTGCCCTGCCCTTCCTTCTCGTTGTTTAAAAGTATGGAAAAGCAGGAGTGTTTTTCCTAATGCTGGTTAGTTAATCCATGATAATTACGCTTCCTGTTCTGAGTAGGGACAAAGAGCTTTGCAATCATCCAGACTTCTTGCAGATCTTTAGCTCCTCCAACAGTCCTGGTTCCCCCAAAGCCCTCCCAGTTTTGACACTAAAAGTCCTCTATCCCAACATATATCTCACTCACAAGCAATCTTGGATAGGTTGCCACTCATGATAGCAAGAAAGCCTAAATAAAGTGTACGGATCTTTTTAAAAGGCAATACAGAGCCATGGAAGCAAGGATGACTGAAGGAACTCATTTTCAGAGGTAAGCTAAGGATTCTCAGCTGCGTTTTCCCAGAAGGGTCACAGGCTAAGAATTTCAGCTTGGCCAGGCACAGAACCGCAGCTGGTGTTCAGCACACTGGCAAAGGTGTTGGGGATCTCATATGGCTAAGAGTGACAAAGTTGGAGGCAGAGGAATCAAATGCATGGCTGGTTTATACTTCAAAATATTTGTCAGGCTCTAAAGCTGTACAGGGTAGGAGACTAAAGAGCCAAGCAGAAAACCACAAAAGAGAGAAGCATAATTTCATGCAGACTTGCACAGTGATGAAAGACAAAGACCTACTGAGGGTAGAAGCCCTCCAGCAAATGGGAGGCAAGGGCTGGAAGCTTTGGAGGGAGTTGCTTTTTGAGGGTACAATTGCCAATTCTGGACATGACTACAAGCTGGGAATTCAGGCATGGTCCTTGGCACGAGGCCACATTTGGGAGGTAAGGGATATCAGATAAACTGGCAGAGGCTTTGGTGGATGGAGTGGAATACAGGAAAAACTGGAGACAAACACAGCTCATTGTTTTGAAACGTTGGTCTTGAACATATACGGTGTGTGCCGATATCAAGACTGGGGAAACTGGCTGAAATCTTAGGCTGAAAAGTTGTAAAGAGCAGGGCAGAATTACATGTGCTCTGTCAAAGCTGAAGACAAGAAAACTCATTAGGCATTCAGACCAAATCCCAAAGGACACATGGCTTCTCTGAACTGTAAACATGTTTGGTCCTTCCTCAACTTCTCTTCCTTTGTTCCCTGGTATCTCTTTCTTCTACAGACAGATTAAATTAGGTTGTACTCCAATGTTCTTAATATCTTCATTTTAATTTGGTTACCTTTCAAATGATCTATCTCAATAAAGTTACATGCTAGGCTTTCAACATATAAAATGTAACGCACAATTCAATCCAAACATTGGGTTAGAATCATCAGTGACACTTTACACAATCTGCTTAACACTGTCTCTCCCCACAAAAGGGAACTCTGTCCTGCTGAAAGTATGCCCTGTTTTAAAAATGTAAGATAACATCTGGAGCTCTTATGGCCTTTTAAAAACAAAAGGGAAAGTGAAATGTAAAACATTTGACAATTTACAAGTGGAATCCAACAGGAGGAAAGGGATGGTTCAAACAGAAGAAGAATACAAATAACTAGTAATATGGTAGGTATAAGCTAAACTATATTTAAATTATATTAAACATAAATAGGCTAATTATTTAATCAAAAGTTTGTGATTGTCAAACTGAAAAAGCAGGCAAAGAAATAAAAAACAAACCAACTAACAAAAATAGCAAGTTTGAGGCTAGCCTGTGTTGCATGGGATCCTGCCTCAAAAACATAGATGGATTCAAGTTTGCAGTCTTCTCAGCTACTCAGAGCAACTTACAGCTGTGAGCCTTTATAAAGTAAAAATTAAAGTGCATACTTGCAGCATGCAATAACACAAAATAGCTGCTCTCATCTGCAAGGAGAAAAATGGGAAAATACCAAGGTAAGATTAGACAGAAGACCAAAGTGGAGTAGGGCACATATTAATTCCTGGAGTTTCATGATTCCCACAAGTTGCTCTCTGATATTCACAGGTAAAATAAAACAATATTTAAAAGTGTTATGCATGTTAAAACAAAGAGAAAAGCACAACCATAGAACCAAGCCCAGAGATTACTCAGACACTAAATTATCAAAAATGAACTTAAAAAATAATTATGATTTATATGAAAGGAACTAGTGAAAACATATATAGAATGCTCCTTTGTCAGGCCAGAGAAAGAAAGGACATGTCTTTAAGTATCTTCTATACTACCCAGTATTAACTTTGGTGTTTTAATATGGGTTAGCTCACTTGAAGTTAAAATTCTTGTTTCTTGGGGTGTTTTACTTGTCACATGAATGACTTCAGAAAGGCTGAATTAAATTCTGCAAATAAGACAAATACAAAATAATAAGGCTGCTATACTGTTAGCCTAGAAATGCAAATTTATGAGCCTATATGTTAATTAACTATACTTACCCATAGAAACAAAAAAATTAAAATAGATAAATGAGAAGTGTTAGAAGAATTTATACTAAGTTAATATCTAAGAAGTTTTGTTGAAGTGGGGCTACAGCTCAGCTTCGAGTGCTTCACATACAAGAGGTGCTGGGTTTCTTAGCACCAAAAAAGAAACATTATCTTGTCATTATTATAATGAAAACTTTCAGTAGCTTCGGAGTACAGGTCACAAAACTACTTCCCAGAGTTCAGGTCCGAGGCCACAGCATAGCGAAGGATACTTAGAAAGTTTCCGACCCGAGGAGCACAGAACGAACTCACACATGTGCTGCTTGAGTCACGCTCTTTATTCTTCTGCCTCTCTAATTCTCTTCTGGTTATCTGTAATTCTCTAGCTTCCAATTCTGTAATTCTAATGTAATTCTAAATCTTTTTTTTAAATCCTCTGTTTCAATTCTTTGTTCCAATTCTGTCTGTTTCTCCATTCACCTAGCTTAAATGCCTTTTTTTTTTTTCCAGGAAGCTTGAAGCAGTAATAAAAAATTACAAGAGTCACATCTCATTGTCAAAAGCACACTACTCCTTTGGTGACCAAAAAGGGCAGAGCCTGGTGAGGGACAATTGTCTATATTCTGTCTATTATGTTTTAAATAAATGCTGATTGGCCAGTAGCCATACAGGAAGTATAGGCTGGACAACCAGACAGGAAGTAGAGGCAGGTCAAAGAAAACAGGAGAATTCTGGGAAGGAGGAAGCCCATTTCTCTGCAGTCCTGTCCAGACACCGAAGAAGCAGGATGTAACCTGCCCCGCTGAAAAAGGTTCTGAGCCATATGGCTAACATAGATAAGAATAATGGATTAATAAAAGTTATGAGTTAATAAGAAACCTGAGCTAATGGGCCAATCAGTTTATCATTAATATAGACCTCTGTGTAATTTCTTTAGGGCTTACCAGCTGTGGGAACTGGGCAGGACAGAAACCCCAACAAGCAGGCCCTCATGTTACACAGAGCCCTTCACAATGGCAATGCTAAGTTTCAAGGTTTCTAAAGTGAGACTGTGACCAGAGGGCAAGGGCACAGTGCCCAGAGAGATAAGATTTGAGACATAGGTCTTTTATCAACTAGACTTGAAAGACAAAGAAGTGGCATGATTTTTCAGGCTTTTTTGTGTAAATAACTTTGGTTAGACACATGCAACTCTGACCTTGTGCTTAACTGTAAAGTTTTTAACTTAAGACCCACTTACAAAAACCTTTAGTTTGAACTTGCTCTGAGGTTAAAAAAAAAAAAGCCAAATTGTGTGCAATTTGCCTAAGACTGAGGAGAAATTGTTATTTTCTTGTGTTATTCTGAGTAAAAGGAACAAAACAGGCTTTAAGTATCTTACAGCCTCATAGAACAATAGATCTAGGTATGAAGCATGTCCTAGTATATTTTTTTATATCAAAATTATACAGATTAATGAGAAGTCATCTTCCTGACCACCCACAGATCTATGTGTAGCCAGTAGATGGAATATTTTCATGAGATAAACACACAAGCAGTGGGAAAGCACCCAAAGCTATTCTTAGGGAAGAAATAAAGTGACTTCTGAGAGAAATAACAGACAGAGACAAACAGTTATCTACAGCCAGTGACCCCACAGCCCTTCCAAGTGGGGCTCCCCCATCAGAGAACCACTCATCTGGTAGGTCAGCCTATTGAACACTAGTTGTCACCTGCTGTATACTCCCATGGCCTCTGCCAGAAAACATTTTTCCCCTAAAGATCATCTGCATTTGCTTACTGATTTGGGTTTAGATGTCCTTTCTCTTATGCTCCTTTTTAAAAAGTGATTTTTACATTTAATTATAGAAAGATTATTTTTAAAAGTTGTAAAAAAAAAGTTGTCCCCCCCAAAAAATAAAAAAAATTAAAAAAAAGTTGTTCCCTGTATACAGTTACGTTTCTAGCTAAATAGTTACACAATAAATTTGGTCGGTGAGAGCCCACATATATAACGATAGTCCCTTAAGGTTATTTCACCTACGTGGTTGCCTTAGTTTGTGTAAGTCTACCTAATCTGGGCAAAAAATTAAGCTGTCCAATGGTACATTCTTGTTACTAAGCAATACAATAGGAAACCACAAATTTAATGTCTGTTTTAAAAGTAAATATCAATAGCAACATCATGTAGTGATAACAATATTTTTCCTATTATTAACTCCTACCCAAATAATGCCAAAGTATAAATTAAGTGAGAAAAATACTTCAACTATTATTGAAAATATATCATAAAATTTGAAGTTTTAAGCAAAATTTTAAGAGTCACAATTAGTTACCACAAAATATCACACAATTTTTTGAGAACCAAGTACCTTCGCCAATTCAGTAATGCTTGAAAGGTATCATGAAACACACAGGATTTTTATTTTATTACTTATTTATTTTTATGTATATGGATATTTTGTTTGTTGTGTGTATGCACACCATGTGGGTGCTTGGGGCCCCAGAGGCCAGAAGAGGTCATCAGACTGGCTGGAACTGTAGTTAAGAGGTGGCTGTGAGCCACCTATGGCTGCTGGGAATAGAACCCCAGCCCTCTGCAAGAGCATCCAGTGCTCTTAACCACTGGGTCATCTCTCCAGCCCCTCGGGATTTCCATTCATCAAAAAGAAAAAGAAAGTGGAAGGGAATGAAAGGAAGGAGGGAGGAAGGAGAGCAGGGAGTTATATAGCAACATCTTCTGAACTGAAACAGTTCTATTCTGGAGGGTACAACCTTAAGACTTTAATTCCAAACTGAAACATTCCACAGTAGAGGAAATCCATTAAGCTTCAGGAAGTAAACAATTCACATATCTCAGGAAGTCCCCCAAACTTGCAAGAATCACAAGGCCCCTCCCTCCTCGAGACTTTGTAATCAATATAGAGGGCTGGGGAGAAAAAAGACTGACCTGTCCCACTGAAACACATTGTGTGGAGAGTTGGGGGTTCCTGTTTCTGAGACCTCACTCACTGGAGGAGGCTTTTCATTAACGCAGTTGCCTTTCAGCTGCCCATACTCCTGAAGAGAAATTCCAAGAAAACATTAGTTGGTCGAGTTCATCTTCAGTAGAATTATTTCTTTGGTCTGTTATTGGTGCCCTGTTGGGCCCAGGGAGGAGGAGAAAGGAAGGGGGAGGAGCAGGAAGCAGCATGTCTGAAGCTACAAATTCAAATCGCCTTCAGGACTCTCTCCCACAGCTGTTTCCGACATTTCCCGCATGGCCTGTGGAATGTACATCTGATTAGATGCAAGGTCTCCTGCACCCTGCGTCTCTACCTCTGCTGAAAGCAAATGCTTGCCCTTTCCGAGAGGTCGCAGTCAGGGCTTGATAACCATCCCTGAGTGGAAGATGTGGGACCTTCACAGCAGTCCTGAGACCAGCAGGCTACCACTTAGTCGCAGCAGCTGAAACATCACAGCCGTGGCCAGAGATCAGAGCTTCCCTTGTGGCAGCCAGGAACCAAAGATCTGGCAGCTGAAAGCAACTCAATCTCTGGCACAGCAGGTGACAATTGGAGCCCTGACTGGAACCTAGGGAAACCAAGTGTTTTGCCTGCCACTTTACCCAGTCGTGTTATGACATCATGGGTGTGGGTTGGCCCCACGTGAGAGCACTCTTGGGGTTTGGTGGGCTTTTTCTTTCTCCTCTCGGGTTAGATAGCTCTTTCCGGATTGCTTCCACTTCCACTTTAGATGTCTATCAGTTGGAGCCCTGCTGCCACTGGGGGTCTATTGCTACTTTCCCATTCAAAATTCTACTTCCTAGTTTGAACTTGTCCTATGCTTGTGATTCTGCCCACTCCATTCTTGGAGGGAGGTCAGAGGAGAAGCCATGATAGAACAGGCCACTTTCTTGGGGGCCAGTGTTGGTCATTCTTTGACACTAGTTTCTTAGGTAAACCCTTCCTACTTTGCAGCTCAGAATGGTGGTATCCTCATCCATTTGCCTATTCATCCATCCAGAAGATCTGCATTTGCTTCGTGCTGTCTGCCAGGCTGTTAGATACTGCAGCTAAGAAGGGTGGGAAAATGTCCACAAAAGTCACCAACTGTTAATCACGAAAGAAAAGAATAGAAAAATACCTGAGAGGAGCAGGACTTCAGCAGGACAAGAGCTGGGGAAGAAGCATTCTGAGCTGAGAGCAGGAAGCAAGGAGCTTGGCTCTCAAGGAAAACAAGCTGTTTCTACTGTGTGAGGGTGCTGGGCAGCACTGGACCTGCAGCCCTCGGGGACCGTGCTGAGGACAGAAACTCCATTCCTTATCAGCCATCTGCTTCTGTTCAGCTCTCAGCATGGGCACTTGGACTCCAATCCAACTCCCGGCACACCAAGCCAGCTTTACCAATCAATCCAACTCCCGGCACACCAAGCCAGCTTTACCATGGCTTCGCCTCCATTCTTTTTTTTTCTTATTGATTTTTATTGAGCTCTACATTTTTCTCTGCTCCCCACCTTGCCTCTTCCCTCCCCTTCAACCCTCTCCCAAAGTCCCCATGCTACCAGTTTACTCAGGAGATCTTGTCTTTTTCTACTACCCATGTAGATTAGATCTATGTATTTCTCTCTTAGGGTCCTCATTGTTGTCTAGGTTCTCTGGGATTGCGATTTGTATGCAGGTTTTCTTTGCTTTATGTTTAAAAACCACTTATGAGTGAGTACATGTGATAATTATCTTTCTGGGTCTGGGTTACCTCACTCAAAATGGTATTTCCTAGCTTCATCCATTTGCCTGCAAGTTTCAAGATGTCATTTTTTTTTCTGCTGTGTAGTACTCCATTGTGTAAATGTACCACATTTCCCTTATCCATTGTTTTGGTCGAGGGGCATTTAGGTTGTTTCCAGGTTCTGGTTATGACAAATAAAGTTGCTATGAACATAACTGAGCACATGTTCTTGTGGCATGGTTGAGCATCCTTTGAATATATACCCAAAAGTGGTATTGCTGGGTCTTGAGGAAGGTTGTTTCCTAATTTCCTGAGAAATCGCCACACTCACATCCAAAGGGGCTGTACCAGCTTGCATTCCCACCAGCAATGCAGGAGTGTTCCCTTTTCCACACAACCTCTCCAGCATAAGTTGTCATCAGTGTTTTTGATCTGGGCCATGCTTACAGGCATAAGATGGAATCTCAGAGTTGTATTCATTTGCATTTCTCTGATGACTAAAGATGTTGAGCATTTCCTTAAGTGTCTTTCGGCCATTTTAGATTCCTCTGTTGAGAGTTCTCTGTTTAGGTCTGTACTCCATTTTTTATCTGACTCTAGTGGCTGCCATCCTAACCTCAGGGAGTCCCCTCTTCACTGCCCCTCTTGTCTAAAATTACTACAGCTCAGCTGGGCGGTGGAGGCACACACCTTTAATCCTAGCACTCGGTAGGCAGAGACAGGTGGATCTCTGTGAGTTCGAGGCCAGTCTGGTCTATAAGAGCTAGTTCCAGGACAGGCTCCAAAGCTACAGAGAAACCCTGTCTCGAAAAACCAAATAAATAAATAAATAAAATTACTACAACTCCGAAAATCCTATCGCAACACTTCATTCTTGAACCACGACTTCTCACCAACCCCACGCGCCCACTCCCTTCTTCTACCTCACAAGTCTTCAAGATTGTCATTTATCTTAGTAAGAAATTAGCATAAAAGTAGTAAAATTGCATTAGGATAAGCCAAAGAAGAAGTTGAGTGGTTTTGTCAGCCTACCAAAGCTCATCCACATCCCTGCAGCTCCAAACATCTGTTAACTGACATGCAAGCAAAAAAGTTTTGTTTACCATGAACACAAAATGTGTTTTGTTTTTTTTAATTAAAAAATGAAGAAACCACAGGTCAGCAGGTGAGATCTGAGTCTTTGAGGTGGTGCAGATTCGATTCCTTCCACGATGGATCATACTTTCAGCTCACCTCCACAAGAGAACGAAGACTCCATTGGTTGTGTGCCTGCCTTTCCAGACCTGTTGACCCCAGAAGAACTTGAAGGGGCCTCTCTCGTGAAGTAGTTCCAATCTTTGCAGTTGAGAAAGAACGGCTGCTTACAACCGAAAGAGTCTGTGGGCAGAAGAGCTCCTCGCCGAGCCGCGGCAGATGGCAGCGTGGCTCAGAGTTCCCTGAGAACCGAGGTCTCCACACCTTTCACCACTTGGTCTGCCACTGCTCAGCAGATGTGCACAACAGGCTGTTGGCAGGTGCTGAGGAAACCGCAGCCTTAAGCAGGCAAGGAAACTTGAAACTCACTTGTGAGGCTTGGACGACAGGAAAAGCCAGCAGACCAAAATAAGAGACGCCTACTTAAGTAGAACCAATGGAAGAGACAGAAAAGGACCCTGATGAAAATGAAAATATAATGGAATTACATAACTCAAAAGGGTACTTTTAGGAATTAAGAAACACATAAGTTTTCTATTAAAAAATCCAACGTTCCAACCGAAAAGGGGAATTACAGTCTTCCAAAACTTTATTAGTGGTCAAAAAATCAGGTGGACCCTTCCGAGAAGCCTAGTGACAGATCCTGATCCAGAGAATCAAAGGGAAGGGAGGAACACAGGACAAAGTGATAATAAACTGAGCAGAAGAATAAAACTTGTATAAGTTAGTAAAATCTCAAGGCCTGGATATCAACAACAAAGAAAATCCCCAAATATGCTCCAACAATGGGGAGACAGTTTGCTGAGGTGGTGGGAAGCTGGAACACTGGGCACTGTTGAGGTCTCAGGGACACTGGGCACTGTTGAGGTCTCAAGGGTGCTGGGACTCAGTGCTTCACAGGGAAGCACAAAGTATGCAGACTGTGCAATTCTCAGGATCTGGCAAATTTCTATTGTTAGATTATATCTAGATACTCATTGCAAAGTACTGACTATAAAGATGCCGTGAGACGTGCTTCCTTTCACACCCCCGCTAAAACACTGAAGGCACAAACACTCAAAGGCTACAGGCATAAGTTACTCTGATGCAGATGCGTAGTGTAGGACAAACCAACCACGCATGCACAAGTGTATTCTTGTTAGAAGTCACATGAAGACGGGACAGCCAGAGCAGAGACTGCATGTGGAGAGTCAGGCCTCCTACTGCCAGCCGTGGGAAGAGGGTGAGTTCCTTGACTTCTAAGTTCTCAGTTTCCTGTAAAGTGAGAGCCACTCACAGATCACATTTAGAACGGGACTGCATCAAGGGCTTCCTAGTTAAGAGCCACCCCCTGCTCTGCTGTGGCTACAACAGGAAGGCGCTTCTGCATGCAGAACTTGAATTTGTAGTCAGACTTGAGCTCCAGTGCCAGCTGAAGAACTCGAGTTTCACACTGCAGCCATAGCAGTTAATTTCTTTATGCTTCTGTTTCGTTCTTATCCAAAACACTGACTCAAGCAGCCGTCTCTTTCCGCATCCATCACCCGAGTAGCTAGTATACGGCCAAGCATTATGGAGGGCCTGGGACACCAACAGGAAGGCTTGCATGTCTGCTTTTGGCCAGCAGAGTGGCTGGTAGGCAGTGCTCAGGAGCCTTAGGATACTTCCTTAGGCCCTAAGAGAATCAAAGTAAAAGGACAACGATTGTGAGAGAAAAACAGTTTCTGCCATTCTGTATTGTGTTACTTTAGGCAAAAGAGAAGCTGGATGAGGTGGGAAATGACTGACTTCGGGAACTGGGAGGCTAAGGCAGAAGAGCCACAAGCTCAAGACTAGCCTGGGCTATAAAGAGAGACCTTGTTCATCTCTATGAATGACTCTACTACTAACATTTATTTTTTATTTTATGTTATTATTTGTGGTACTGAGGCCTGAACCCAGAACTTGCATGTTAGGCAAGAGATCTACTGCTGAGCGATATGTCCAATCTTTCCTGATTTTTCATTCTTTGAGACAGGGTCTTACTAAGTTGGCCTCCAACTTAGTCTATACAAGTCTTGAACTTTCAATCCTTCTGGTTCAGCCTCCAAAGTAAATAGAATATTAATAAAGCCTGAGCCACTATGCCAGGCCGGGTGATCTTTGATGAGTAAGTGCTCTGTGAACAGTTCTCAGCCACTCTCCAAGAGGGGTTATAATCATTGATCCCTGTGGATCAATGTGGCACCCTGTGGGTGAGATGATAGCAAACAGATTCTTGAGCTCCCTTTGAATTCATGCTAATAGACCTTATCCCATTGGGATTGGCCTCCTCAACTCTACATTCTGACTGGATGTAGTTTTCTGTTACAAAGAGGAAGTTCCTTGATGAGGGGTGAATACCTACTACACTTATTTGTGGGTTTAAGAGCACATGTCTATAGATGGCTGTTAGGAATTATACTGGCTTAGTAAGTCAGTAGTTGAAGATTCTCTATGATTTTACTAGCACTGCATAGTCAGGTAAGTTTGTGAATACACCTACCAACCACGCAGGCTCCTCAGGCTCAGGGAACATTTTGGAAGAGGGGCAGGGGAATCAAGGAATTTGCTGTGAGACTGTGTCTCCTAGTAACATCAGAAGCTGTACCCATAAGGTCTCCCCAACATGGCTGCCCAATCATGAGCTGAGCAAAGATGACACCAAAGTGGACAGGGAAAGCTCGTGAGGCCTCAGCCCCACGCAGAACTACAGGCAACTGAGGAGAGCTGGGAGAGGAAAGGCAGTCCTCCCCAGGAAAGAGCATGCCTACCAGTAGTCCAGTGTCAAATGTCAGCCCTGGAAACATACATATAAGTAACATTATACACACTGAACTGCTGTGGGACAATGGTTTGTACCCTGTCAATCGTATTTTAATAAAATGCTGATTGGCCAGTAGCCAGGCAGGAAGTAGAGGTGGGGCAACGAGAATTCTGGGAAAGGAAAGCTCAGTCTGCAGTCCTGACCCAGCCACAGAGGAAGCAAGATGAGAATGCCTCGCCGAGAAAGGTAGCAAGTCACATGGCTAACTCAGACAAGAGTTATGGGCTAATGTAAGTTATAAGAGTTAATAAGCCTGAGCTACTAGGCCAATCAGTTTGTAATTAATGTAGACCTCTGTGTGTTTCATTAGGACTGAATGACTGTGGGAACCAGGCAGGACAAAAACCTCTGTCAACACTGAACAGCTTAAATTTAGAGACACACATACACACACACACACACACACACACACACAGAGAGAGAGAGAGAGAGAGAGAGAGAGAGAGAGAGAGATGCAATAGTAATTTGTGGGTAAAAAGGTCACAAATTTGAAGGTGAGCAGGGAGGTTTTGGGGGAAAAGAAAGAAAAGAAAGAGAGAAGTGTAATTATATTATAATCTCAAAAAGAAAATAAAAGGCCTTATCCCAAAGCCTCTTAGTGTTAGGAATGAGTAATTCCAATCATCCCCTGTGATTTGGCCATGGGAAGGGCAGAGTAAATTGTTCTCCTCTTGATCCTCTCATTAGCAGGAAGGCTCTAGGTATCTGCAGTAACAACATCAGACAATCCCAACACAAGATGAAAGGAGCTCTGGCTTCGCAGGATGGCCTGAATGCCTATAAAAAGAAACAGGCTAACAACATGTTTTGTTCTGCTACCATCAGCTGGCACTGAATAGTTATGATTTAATAGTTTACATATAAAGTCTCATAGAAACGATGATGGGAACTCAACATATACTTGGAGCAATATTAAGTACGTGAAACATTTGCTATCTTTAGAACATGTTATATCATTATTAAAACTAATTTCTGAATATCTTATTTATATAGCATTACAATATAAAACAAGCAAACACATTATTTAAAACCATGTATTTGGCTCATAATTGGCCTAGATTATTACAAATTTATTTCAATGGTTAATAAGAATAATTCTGATTCTTGCATATATAGATAAAAATACTTTAAAAATTAATTTTTGTAAAAAAGAATTAAACCAGAGTTCAATGCAAATTATCTACCACAAAGGAATACTAAGAGTTATCATTTCTTAAAGTTTCAATCAGATAATAAATTATGTCTCAAATATCTTCACATACAAACCCTAACACTGGTAACCTATAAACCATAAAGTATGACAATCAGCGGTCATTAATTCAACAACTTATCTAAACATCGTTACATAGGAAATCTGAAGAAACTGCAGGTAATTCTTAATGCTCTCATTTTGATTCTCCGACTTCTCAAGACTGTGCTGTATTTCTTTCAAACAGATATCTTGGTGCTGGGCTTTCTAGATCAAGAGAGAACAGATACTCAATATGGCATTCATTTACAAGATGAAGTTATAAATATAAATGAAATAATCAAATATGTCAATTTTACCAAAGAATTTTTAAATATCATCTTCCTTAAAATGATAACCTCAGCAATTAAAACATCTATGGTTGATCATTCTACTTTGATCATTGATTGTAATACACTTACTTAGTCCTAGATTATTACAGATTTAATGTGATTAAGATAACTTTATTTAGGGCAGTCATTACTAGTTCCTATTATGCTTCACATGACATCTTTACATATTCTTTTTGCCATTTTTTCTGCCAAAAATCATATTTTATCCCATAAGACCTTCAATGTTTTAAATTTTATTTTATAAATTGTATTTTAAAAATTTTTGCAAATAATTAAAAATAGCAAGCATCAAAATTAACCAGACCCAAAGTCTACACAGTTCAAATGTCTGCTGTACCATTAGAATATGCATTCAGAAAGGAAGCTATTTTAAAAACTGACAAAACTCTAGTTTTGATAAGGTGAACCTTTTTTCCTAAACTCTTTAAAAAACTTAATTCATGTCCTTTGAGGAAGAAGTTCTAAACACATATAATTTTTTGGATTTTGGCTATGACAGGTTTCTTAGTGGGCAAATGCAGCAAGCATTTAGAAGACGGGTTTCAGCTAAAACCAAAACACTCCAAGAGACAGACCCTGTGGGTTTCTCATAGCAGGACTTCTTACACAGCAGCTGAAACTGAGCAGTGCCCAGGAGAAGCAGGCAGTGTGTGGTAAAGCACTAGACCGGGCTGCACAGTCACAGAGTAAATGGGGATGGTCTTTATGGAATGTCAGTTTGGAGGAAATAGTAGCCACACAATCACACACTGCACAGCAGAATGCAAATACAAATGAACTCTGAAAGACCCTGTGGCTTCAGTAGGGTTGTCATGGTTGTGAAGCTCTGAGGTCACCCTTCAAGCTGTGCATCCACTCCACCTCCCGACCAAAGTATTCAACCAAAACCATGAGAAGGCTTGTTGGGGAGGCAGTGTACTGTGGAACACACTGGAGAAGGTCAACTATGGCCAGGCTCTGAGCACTTACGACTTGGTCTGGCTAATGTACGTGCATGTGAATTCTAATTACCAACTGAACTGTCTGTGCCCTGGAAGGCACAGGATACATGAACTCATCTCTAGATCTTTCTAAACTTAGGCTCAGAATTCCAGATTATGTACTAGCGGAACAATTATGAGGTCTGACATCAGATCTTAACCCATTTATTTTAGTAGATTTAGCGAAGTCCTAAATACAGCACAGAGAAATCCATCTCATCTCAGTCTATTTTTTTCAGGGGCTTCAATTGCACAAAGAACATCACACATATTTTACAATACCGGGAATCCTGAAGAGGAGTTTATTTGTTTGTTTGTTTTAAAGTTTAGAAACCCAGTAAACAGCTGTGTTAAATTAAAAATGATGAATGTTTTACTGATTAAGTTTTCATTAAACATCTGAAGGCAATAAGACTAAAAAATGTATGTCAAAATAATTTAACTTTTTGAACCTTTCAGGTTTACATCTTTTTAAAGGAAATTAAAAAAGAGTTTTCAGAGACTCCAACTCCTGGAAAAATAAAGCACCAACATTTCCTATGTAATTATCAAGTAGACGGTTATTAAGTAATTTAAGCACGACCAATGCTAGCTTGAAGATTATCCTATGCCGATAGACTATTTCATGAATATTCAGGAAAAATATGAGACTAGTTAAACGCAGCCAATTTGGTATTCTCATTTCACGGTTGAGTGGACTGAAGCATCCAGCACTTATGCAGATTGAACAGTGGTGAATATTAAAATCATATCTTTCTAAGATATACTCATTAATCAAGACAGATATAAAATCCAGTTCATAACTTTAGATTGCATGTATCTTTAAAAGATGAAAATTTAAATAAAAATCACACAGCTGCTATGTGGAGCCTTCACTGAGACTTGGAGGCAGTGTGACTGGAGCTGCCACCGAGCATGGTGGTGAATTTTCTGGCACGATGGTGATAGCACATTCTTGCATTTTTATTATTTGTCATCTATATTTGCAGCAAAACAAAAGTCTTGACTCACCTCCATCTGCACTTTAAGATGGAACAAAGTTACAGGGAATGCACGTTAGAGGCTCACCCTTATGATACAAGCCATGCTAATACTAACACTTTTATAATATAAGCCGTGCTAATACTCACACTGTTCATTTTTCAGGAAATGCATGTTAGATGCTCACTCTTATGATACAAGCCATGTTAATACTTACACTGTTCATTTTGCCAACGAGTTGATTTTGTTCTTCGTTTTTCTTTCTAAGCTCAGTTTCCAGATCTAATATTTTAATTTGTAAAGCCCTCTCTCTAGATGACATTTTCTCTACTTCTTCAGAAACCTGTAATTTTTATTAAAAGAATAAAGTAACTAAATGTGCTTTCCTTAAATATATTTAAGGCCCTGATATAGCCATAATACACTACTTTTTTCTGAGTAGATATTAATTGGGCATTAAACAATTCCATTAGAAAGTATCCAATGTATTTTATCTTGAGTTGGGGTATAGCTCAGTGGTAGATGCTTTCCTAGCTTGTGCAATGCCCTAGGATCAACCCCAGCACTGCAAAGGGAAAAAGGAAGAGTTTAATCCGAAGAAGCACAACAATATATGAGTGTTTATGTATCATAATTATCTGGAAAAATAACTTGAGATAGAGAGGTGTGTGCTTGTGACCTGGGTAGGGATCTCCCTGACAGTTTTCAGACATACTAAGCCTAATTGCCACTTTTGGTGGTATTTATTTATATTCATGTGGTAACTTGGTAGTGGTGGAACATAGCAAGGTCTCACTGAACACCGATTACGTGTTCCAGAATACTCAGTGGAGGGGCAGTGTGCACACAGCACCTAGACAGACACAAGAGATTGGCGCTCCATCCTTCGCTTTCAATGCAGCCTGCATGTGAGCTTTTCTATTTCTCGCCCAGCTATGTTCATCAGAGATTCAGGGAAGAGGAGGCTCATTTGTATGAACATTGGTTTGGAGCCACAAGTGTGAGCACAGAGGTCAAGGCTAGTCCAGAAGAAAGAGCTAAGCAGGAAGGACTGCTCGGACAGTACCCTGAGGACTCGGGTCTAAGTTACTGTGAACCAGTGCACAGACCTCTTCACAATGCAAAGGAAAAAAAAAAACTAAATATACAGAGTGCCTAGGTCAGTCCCATGGAGACTCCCTGGTTGTCAGTTTAGTCTCTGTGAGCCTCCATGAGCCCAGGTTAGTTGAATCTGTGAGTTTTTTTGTGGTGTCTTTGACCCCTCTGGCTCCTACAATCCTTTTTCTCCATCTTGTGTAGGACTCCCCAAACTCCACCTAATGTTTGGCTGTGGGTCTCTGCATCTGTTTCCATCAGTTGCTGGATGAAGCCTCTCTGATGACAATTGGGCTAAGCACCAATCTGGTCACAGGAGATGGCCAGTTCAGGCTACATATCCACAATGCTAGGAGTCTTAGCTGAGGCCATCCTTGTAGATTCCTAGGGATTCCCTTGCGCCAGGTTTTTACCTGACCCTGAAACGCACCCCGTTTCCAATAGTCTCTTTCAGTCAAGTTGTTTGATGAGTTCATCTCTTCTTCAAGGTCTTCCCACCATTGCCTTCCACTCTAATTGAAATACCCTCTTCTTCTGGTGCCACCTGAGCCCTCCTCTACTACAGAACCTGCAGACAAGATGGCACCCCTGCTACCCTGAGTGCCCCAGGAGCTCGGTCTGGCCTCTTCATCCTTGCCTGTGAAGCACTATCAGAGTGCCCCCCCTCCAAGAAGCTGGGTGGGCTGAACACTGGCTTCATGGATTTAACTGGGATCTAATTCTTGTATGTACTTGTTTGTGCAACAAACATTTGTCACAGAGAAGTTGCGCTTTAGAGCTCATTGGATCTCAATCAAGACCAAAATCTTTATTTATTATTCAACTGCACACACATGCGTTCGTGCACGCGCACGCCGGGCAGGTGTGCGGAAGGATCGCGCTCTCCAGACCATTCCCATCTCTGCTCACTCTCTCGCCACATCGCCACTCATCCGGAAAGGCAGTCCTGGCCCAGTGATATCTGGATTTTGCTCTGAGGGAAAATTAAGTAAAGAACAAAAACGGAGCTGCTCCCTCCACCCTGTCATCAGCATCAAAACAACAACTGTAGGTTTGGCAGTGGGAGACGACTCTGGCAAACTAATTAAAAAGTTTCTAAATAAAGGCCATCTGTACCTTTTGTCTCCCTTCTTCCAAAGCGGCTTCCAGCTGCCTGGACAACACTGTGTACTCTGCAGCCTTCTCCTTGAGCTCCAGGTCGCTGCGCTCCAGACACTCCTCCTGCTCGGCCAGCTTCTTCTCCAGCTCCTTATTCTCTGCATCCATTTGCTCTAACTTTCTTTATACAGAAATATGTATGTGAGTACACACACACACACACACTCACACACACACACACACACTCACACACACTATAGTGCGTGCATGGGGAAAAAGCACCATCAATTTTATATCAACTTGATACTTACTCTTTCAGGTTCTCACACTTTAACTGAATGAGATAATTCTCCTCCTCAAGAGAAAGCTTAGTTAGAAGGCTATGGTTCCCATCAACCTAAGTGGGGGAAAAAATACTTTTTCAGTTATTTTTTTCATTGACTTCCAAGGAAATAACACTTTATTTAGAAGCACAAAAAACAAGAAGATATAAATACACAGAAAGATACCAAGCCATATCTACAATGCTAACTCACAAGGTCTCCGACCCCCTCACCGGGTTTTAAAAACGGATGCCATCTATGTTGGACAATTAACTACATTTTTTCCCTATGTGATGGTAATGAAAATATCCTGGACAGTGTTTTACTGAAGAGAGACATTTAGTTTTGCAGGGCCTAGGGATGTGGCTCAGTTGCCAGCGGCTTTCCAGGCATGTAAAAAAGCCAGGTGTGGGGACTCGTGCTGCAATCCTGGCTCAGGAAATAGAGGAAAGGGGATCAGAAATTCAAGTTCATCCTCAGGCTACGGCCAACCTGAGCTACACAAAACCCTGCCTCAAAAGCCAAACAACAAAACCTAAAAGAAAAAAATGTGTGAAAATCTTTAACATTTTTAATTAGATATTTAAGGTTTCTCATATCAGTAATGCTCCACTGAAATCACTGATAATAATCTGTGAAGATACAGCTGAAAGTCAAACCCAAATAAATCAAAAACACAGCTGCTCAAGTCAGGACCATTCTTCCTACTGCCTCAAAGTCTGATTTAAATAGTTTAAGTAATAAAAATATTTTCTCATCAAGGCTGGAGATGGCTCAGTAGTTAAGAGCACTGGCTGTTCTTCCAGAGGATCCAGGTTAAATTCCCAGCACCCATGTGATGGCTCACAATCATCCCATAACTCCAGTCCTAGGGAATATGGTGCTCTCTACTGGCCGCTTTGGGCACTACCTGCATGTGATGCACAGACATGCATAAAAAACTCCTATACACAAAAAATAAAAAAAACATTTCCCCCATACATTAAAGTAGTAACTTAAGTAAAATATAATGACTACTTTTCTAGAAGAATTTCTTCATGGAAATTGGCTTGTTATTTTTAAAAGTAGAATACGTTCATTTGGAAGACACAGAGTGAAGTCTTCCTGAAAGTGTAGCAAGTACAGAAGCAGACTGGCTGCCAGACTCAAACATGCAGTAACCCTAAAACACATATGAGTGCGCACTGAGGGAGAAGCTACAAGCATGGTGATTAAAAGGATACACGTGGTCCCGGTTCTGATGGGGTGATAGGTACTAAGTGAAAGGATGGAATCAATCCCAATAAGCTTGACTTGACGCACAATTCTAACTAAAATGCACTCTAAATTTTGCAAGGTAAACTATTACTTCTCTTATGCTGATGTCAAGAAGCAGACATGCAAATCCCCCTTTTGCTCCTCCTCTCATTCATCACTGCACTGCCCTCCACGTCCAATCGCAGACTCACATAACTAACCTGGATCAGCTACTTCAACCCCCAGTGTCACCAGGAAATGCTAAAGGTAACAGGAGAGTATCTGCATGAAAATATTTCCATCCCCTGATATAGACAGGAATAAAAAGTTCAACCCGACCCGAGTGCCCTCAACGGGCGAAACGACGTCAAATATTCCTTTATTGCATCTTCCAAGACTAAGAACGATGGGACACCTGGCCCTGGAGCTCCCTAGCGGTGTGCGCCTGCTCTGCACACTTTGCCTTGCAGCGCTGCAGCTTCTCCTGACACTCCTGAAGTCTCTGCTCGGCTGACGTGAAGGAGTGGCGGGCTCGCTCTACCTGCTTCAAGTGAGACTCCACCTGGCCTCTCATCTAAGGTGTGGCATCAGGGGAAATAAATGCAAGGTCACACATTTGGCAGGAACATTCTTTCTATCTTAAAGACTAGACAGGCTTGTTATCAATAAGCACTTTACGAATGTTAATTTACATGAGACATAGAACCAGAATTAATTCATTTTCACAATGGTTGTCAGGCGAGGGAGTATGGTGACATCAGCCCACTTCAGGTGTCACACGCAGTGGGTGTGACTGAGGAACTGGTGTGCTTCAGGCCTCCCGTGACCATCCCTTCATAACTCATAAGTCTTCTGACTCACACACACCCTTTCAGTCTTGCTGGCCCAACCAGTGTTCACCGAGCACTGCTGTAGACAACTAACCCATCGGTTCTCAAATGGCTGAAAACGGTCACTGCCCTACCCTGTGAGCAGACCTAATCTTACCCACGGCACTCCCCTCACCTCCTGCCCTTTCTCCTGTAGCGCTTCTGTAAACTATGGAGAAGAGAGTCGTGATCAGCCTCAAAAAGGCCACACCGCTCTGTGTAACTATAAACAGCTAAAATGTGGCGTTTACGATGTTCCCATAACGGAAACGCAAGAGGGATAACTTGCCTGAGTTGGCGACACCCACAGGTTCGGTGCAACATCTGGCCATCTTGAGAACAAGAGATAAAACCAGAATAAAGCACACCTCTGAATCCCTGGAACAGCTAAGAAGCCATGAGAAAATCAGGAAATTCAAGCAATGGCTAAGTAAAAAGAATTTCTTCTTGAAAACGACACACTTTCCTAGTTCTATAACCAGAAAACGCTGTCAGGACAACAGCTGGAAAGCCAGGTTCCTGCCCTTGTGCCTCTGAAGAGGTTTTTGACCAGGTTTTACTGTCCTCCCTCGCAGGGAGGGGAACTTTCACAACTGTGTCCTGTGAGAGACAGACAATGTGAAATAGCATCTTCTTTGTCTACTAAAATGGCTGAGAAACAGTTCTAAGAAAAGATCAGGTTCCTCACTGGTGGCCTGGTGGCCTGCCCTGGCTGACCTTGTCTTAGCAGCGACAGCTCCCTCTTAGTTCCCAACCTCCAAATGTGCCAGCAATGCAGCAGCAGTAGCACGGACTCGGGCCCGGCCCCTAACACCCCAACCTCTTAGCCAGAAACCGGTGTCCTGTGACTCTCTTACTGTTTCCTTACCAAAACAATGCGAAATCCAAAAGGGAATGTGGTTCCATCTAAAAACTAAAAATATTCACAAAAACACCATCACCTGCCAATACTGGCTTCTCCTGCTCCTGTCGCAACCGGGTGAATAAAAGGAGAGGATTTTCAAGATATCATTTTTCTTCCCAAAATGCATTTACCAGGGAAATTTTACTGTGCAATTTTTTTAGACACAAAAAATGTAAAAATAGGAAAAAAAAGAGACTATTTTGCATTTTACCGCTGATAGATCTCAGTAATAAATAATTGGGCCTTTACTCCTGTATCAAAAAAGTAAAGCATTTATGCTATTTCTCAAACATGAATAACAAAAAAGACATTCTCACAAATAAACAACATTTCAAGCCTGGGAGAACATGATCTCTTCAAGAGGAAACATTGAACTCCCACAGAGACTCTGCAGGGGCCACTTCTAGGCCCGCACTTGGGAAATATGGAGAGACAGGCGGGGTCAAGTGGCTGCACACATGTGAAACACTGTAGTACTTCCACCTCACACTTACCTTCTCTAACTTCTTGTTCTTGTTTTTTATTATTAGGTTATTCTCATGTAGCAAATTTTTACATCTGCTTTTTACCATTTCGGCCGCTTCTTGCAACTTTTGTACCTTAAAAAAACAACCCACAAACTGTAAAGTACCACGTATTATTTTAGGTATAGCATGAGAAGAAAGTTAATCATGTGTTTCTGTTTATTTCACTTTGAATTTGTATTCTAAAGAACTCACCATTTCTCTCTCAGTGCTTGATGAGCATTACTCCTGACAGGACCTCTTAGTGTCCACTCCTAACACCCTACCTCTTCGGTCTTCTCTGGCCTATGCTCTTGTTCTCTCGATCTCTAACTACATCAGCCTTCGCTTTCAGGTCCTTGCTATTTTAAAAAAAACTAGTCTCTCATTTCCTCTTACACCTGTCAGAGTGGCTAAGACCAATAAAACAAGTGGCAGCTCATGCTGGCGAGGATGTGGAGCAAGGGAAACACTCCTCCATTGCTGGTGGGAGTGTAAACTTGTACAGCCACTGTGGAAATCAGTGTGGCAGTTCCTCAGGAAGATGGGAATTAATCTATCTCAAGATCCATCTATACCACTCTTGGGCATGTACCCAAAGGATGCTCCATCCTACCACAGAAAGTCTTGCACAATCATGTTCATTGCTGGTCTATGCACAATAGTCAGAAGTTAGAAATAAGCTAGATGTCCCTCACAGAAAGGGAGCAGTTCTGGAAGAGAGGGAAGGCAGGGAGGAACTAGGAAAAGTAGAGGGAGAAAAGAAAACATAATCAGGAAATATTATGTGAAAAAAATCCATTTTCAATGTAAGAAAAGGAAACTAGCTCTCATTCCAATAAATTTCCATTTCCATCAAAATCCACCCAAGAACATGGGTGAGCTGTGCACACTGGCCAGCAGCTACAACATGGACACTCAGATGAGGCATTCTTGCTGAGATCTTAAACCCAATCAAGCGGGGGGGTCACAGGCAATGCGCTTGGCACCACAGTCCTCCAGACTCCATGTGTACCCCTACCTGCAGTACTTCAGCTGGGGATCTCAACTGGATTTTGCCACCCAACCCATCTAAATGCAGCCCCTCTTGCTTGCTAAACTTTACTCCACCTTAGGCTTTTACCTGTAATACATTTTCCTTCCTTCCTCCTTGCTTAGTCCCTCTCCTTCCCACAATGCTGGGGACTGAACCCAAGGCCTCATATTTGCCAAGCAAGCAGTCTCTGACTGTACCACACCCCCAGTCCATCATTATTCTTTAATGCACACAGCACATTCTTTAATGACGAATTTGTGTCCCATCACACAAGTGTCTGGACACATCCAGTCTTTCCCACAAAGTTTTCCCTTAATTCTGCATTTCCAAAACTGAAAGTTCAACTAAAACTTATCATTGGACATACATTCTAGTTCAGATAAGCCACTGTGTGTTCTTTTGTGTATCTGTGGTGCATATGTGTGTGTACATATTTGCATGTGTGTGCACTTTTGTGGGGATGTCAGAGGTCAGTACTAGGTGTCTTCTCTATCATTTTCTACCTTATTTTATGAGACAGGGTTTCTCATTGAAATGAGTTACTAATTTGGCTAAGCTGGCTGGAGAGGAGCTCCAAGGACCCATAAGTCTCTACCCCCACCCCAGTGCTGGGTTACAAACACACACTCCTGCACTCGGCTTTGTAGCTGGGAGCTGGGGTCTGAGCTCAGGCCCTCACGCCTGCAGGGCGAGCACACTGCCAACTGAGTCATCTCACCAGACCTCATAGGTTTCTTTCCATGCATTTCACGTGGATACATTTTAATTATACATCACTTATTGGGAAAAGTAAGTACTTGGTGACAGTTATTGTTTTAAATCAATGTCATTAAATATACTAACAAGATTCCACATTAATATTCTCATCACACCTTTGCAATCAATTTTAAATTTCCTCTTAGGAATATCTAAAATTTCCGTAAGTAGTGCTAGCACCAGGAATTGGCAGGACTACCTTTATGAAGGCATGTGGGGTCTTCAAGAATGTTTGAGATGTGCTGTACTATGTTACAGATATTCATTCCATCTCTTCAGTTCTGTCAGCTTGAAACACAGTGTTTTAAGTCATCTACGGACTTTAGTAAACATTAAAACAGATGCAAGTCACCTGAGTTTTATAGACGTCAATGAGAGTTTTCTGTCGTTTTTCTACTTCCTGCAATTCCACAAGTTCATTTTCTACAGAAACAACTTCATCCTTCAAAGCATCAAGCGTACTCTAGAAAGAAATTCATGATTGATGGGAGTTTTTCAGTCAACAGAACATTATAATCCATGTTGAAGAATTATTAGAGCATAGCTCATTCAACATCAATGAAATAATCATTTTGATGGCATATAATTGCCACTTAAAATTAATGACTAATACTCATGAATAATTTCATCAGTACACAGGACAGAATTTTTTTAAAAAAAATTACTGACAAACAAAAGAAAGCTTAAAGTAAGTTGTGTTCTAAATAAAAAGAATCAATAATGTTGACATGTCAGGTTTTCCACATTCATTTAACACTTTTCAGTCTCAACTAAGAGTGTGGCAGCTGCAGGGCATGGCAGTGTTAATTCAAAACTCACACGGCAGCTGGACATGGTAGCCCTGACTATAAACCCAACACCGGCAGGAGAACTGCTGCAAGGTGCAGGCCAGCAGAGGCTGCTTAATAAAACCCAGTCTCAAAGTTAAAAACAGAAATTAAAACCTTATATGAGAGAATAAGCAGAAAAGGCCAAACAACTTATAAATGATACTAAGTGAACAACATCTGTGCTTACTACATATTGAAATATATAAAGAATCACATTATCAAGACACTAAGAATGAAGAAGACAGCAGAAAAGGAAAAGAAAAATACACACAACATAGTATATGATCAACGCTGGGTTTTACAACACTAGGGAAAACGTGGGCTGTAAATAAGTCTTGGATAAACTGCAGCTGCTAGAGAAACTGGCTAACCACCTGCCTTGGTCCACTGCTACGGAAGCATCAAATTAATTAAATGCTCGTAACTATAAAGATAGGAAAGAAGATCCCGACAAACCGTATGTGACTTTAGAACAGCACAGTCTACTGAGATGTGAAGGCTGGCAAGGATACGCTCCTCATGTGCATGCCAGTCAAGCCTTCCACAGCTTCACAGACACTAGTGTAAGGCAGACTGGGCAAGAGGCCGGGAGCCTTATTACTCATAGCAGAAGCAGCAAAACCATAGGGATTGCCTTAATTTCCTAAGGTACACCTCCAATGGGTAAGACAAAGGAGCTGATCACAACTACATATGGATCGAGACGTATTAGAAGAAAGCAAAGTTTAAAAACTCAAAATCTTATAATAGGCAGAGAGCATGTCTGTTCTCTGTATGAAAGAAAACTACTGGTATCTCCTGAGGATGCTGTCCTCATCAGCCTTAACTGTTAACACAACCTACAGTCAACTAAGGGACTGCCCAGTTTAGGCTGGCCTGCGGGGATATCTGTAAGGGTTGTCTTGACTATTAATTGATGAAGGACAGCCCAGCCCATTGTAGGCAGCACCACTCCCCAGGCAGGTGGTTATGAGCTTTATTAAAAAAAAATCTATACCACCCACCCCCCAAAAAGCTGAATAAGAACAGAGACTGAAAACAAAGTATTGATCCAGGCCAATAACTCACTAGTACAATCAGCAGTGTACCCTGAACTCATGAAAATGGAAAGGGAGGAGAGAGAGCATTCCAAAGAACCAAGACACAAAGACAACATACCTATACAAGTGTGTATAAAATCTTTTTTTCTTTTTATTTTATTTTGTGTGTGTGTGTGTGGGGGGGGGGTGTTTCAAGACACTAGCTGTCCTAGAACTAGCTCTGTAGACCAGGCTGGCCTCAAACACACAGAGATTCACCTGCCTCTGCCTCCCAAGTGCTTAGATTAAAACTGTGCACCACCACTACCCAGTGTATATGAACCCTTAAGACAAACAAAGACAAAGGAATATTTTGAAAATCAACGTAAATTTGAAGTAGCATTTCCAAAGAATAATAATCAGACTAGCAACAGATTGTTTTCTATTAACAACTCTAACTATAAAAGACCCTCTCCCTGGAATGTTGTATCTACTTGAAGGCAGGCAAATGAAGGCAGAATAAAGGTATTTTTAGACATAAAAAGGTATATTTCAAACCTTTTTACATGCACTTCTTCCAATTTTCTCTATTCTAAGGCTAAAAAACTTGAACAATATATCCTAACAAAATGAGAGATACTAACTAAGCTAGGCGGTGCAGGCGCAAGGAGGAGGGGAGAGGTAGCCATGACACTCCAGGACACCTGCAGACAGGCTCACTGAGGCTGGCAGGGACTCAGAGGAGCTCCTGCACATGGCATGAGTGGAGATGGGTTTCCAGGAACACAAATATGAAACAGAACTTCTGGAATTTTCATCTTTTAAGAAATGAAGCATTTTCTTTTCTTTGCATTAGAAACACACTTGTTTCCTTTTCTTGAAACGATTATGACCACGGGATGTTTGAAATTATGTTCACATTAGGAAAATTTCGGTGGACTTTTTAGGCATTTATTGATGGATTTAAAAAAATGACAGGATTCCAGACTTTGAATTTTGTAAGTGTTAAAGTTCCCTTGGCCAGGGGATGGGGGTGGGGTTGACATCCAACTCTTTCCTGCTCTTTCTAAACTTCTATTTCTGTTTCTAGAACACAGATCTTGTAGAATTTTGTGATAATTGCATGGCTCAAATGCTTCTTTCCTGAGTTCTGTTTTGTGGAGCTGAGAATGGTGCCCTCACGTTCAGTCGAGTCCCATCCAGTCACAGGTGAGTCTGTGGCTAAGAACTCAGGTTCTTTTATCTCAGAAAGTCCAAAATCTTCCTTGCCCATCCCTTCTCTGGGACACATATAAACCAGTCACTCCTGGGAGTTGGCTCAGCTGGAAATTCTTTCTGGTTATAAAGCAGCCAAGTACATACTTTTGGGTTTCAAACAGACCTGGCCTGATGGTGTGTCATATGGGGACCACGACACCTACAGATAGCTCTGTGCAGTAGAACTAATGCAGCTCTGGATGTTTCACAGCAAAAATCAGAGAGTCAGTACACTGTTTTAAAGTTGAAACAGAGAGTTGTTCAGCCTCATAAGCCTTGCTTTGCCCTGCTAGATGCAATTTAAACTTATTTTTGCATTTTCCACTAAAAACCTTAAAACTTATATAAACAAACACAGACATTGTGTATCTAGAAATTATTTATCTTAATAATACAAAACCATGAGAAACATGAAACACAAAACAATACATGAACATTATCTAATCTTGCCTTTACTCCAAGCTACTGCTACTATAAGTGTGCACACATACATGTACACACACACACACACACACACACACACACACACACACACACTACCTTTAATTTCACATTCTCAATATTTAGGGCTTCATTTTCATCTTCAAGTGAGTGAAGTTTTCTAAGAATTTCTTCACATGACTTCTTTCCATGAGTTTCCATTTTCTTCAAATCTTCCAGAAGATTAATGATTTGCCTTTATAAAAGAAGTGAAAGCATGGAAAATTTCACTCAGAGAACAGACGATGAGTGTTTTTAAAGTCATTCTGGTAGGGTGCACTGGTTGAAATGGAGAAGGTACGAGAAGGTCACAGGATGGACGGAGCAAGGGAGTAGAAACAGGAGTGACCCAGGGCTGTGCTCGAAACAGCCAGGATTAGAAAGACTCACCTACTGATGATGATGCCATCTGGCTATCGTCCACAGGATGCCTGTCTGCCTCTTTCTCTCTCTCTCTCTCTCTCTTCCCCCCTCTCTCTCTGTCTCTCTATCTCTCTGTCTGTCCCTCTCTCTCTGTCTCTCTCTCTGTCTCTCTCTCTCTCTCTCTCTCTCTCTCTCTCTCTCTCTCTCTCTCACACACACACACACACACACGGAGACAAGTTTAAAGGAAGGATCAAGGGAGGCAGTGATACCTCATCTTTAGAAGCAAATTATCTGTTAGTTTCCATGATAAAGCACAAGAGCACAGAAACAAAAGTTAGAGCAAACCTTAGCAGCAGTGTCAAAGAACAAAATGTACATACTTTACTCATTAACTTTCTCTATTACACACTTTAGTCCCTTAGATTAAGGGATAATAATTTTTAGGACTGTGAAACACTTATGTTTTAAACTTTTCTTCGTTCATATCCTTGTTTAATTGACAAACGTCACTTCTAATTGGAATGAAGCATCTATTTATAAGAAATAACAGAAACACACTCGAGCACAAAGTGAAAATCTGCCAGTTTTGCCTTTGAAATGGGAATAGCGGTGCACGTTAAGGAGTAAGCTCCCGTATCTATTGGAGGAAGAACAACTTAAGGTACTACAACAGCACCTATACCACAGACAGAAGAACCGAGACACGCAGTGTTAGGGAACAATCAAGTTGCCTCTCATTAGACAATGACAATCTAAATTCTTGCTTACTTTTTCATTGTTTCGATCTGAACTTCCAGCTCAGTTTTTTCTATTACAATTTTCTCATAATGACTCTTCCAGGCATTGGAAGCTGAAACCGTTTCAGACAACTTGGCTTCCTAAAAATACATAAAGCATTCATCTTGTAACTTAAAAGTGTTTTTTTCACAGGTTTTAGACACAAATATACTGTAAATTTACTGTAAATAGGAAAATACTCTTCCAGTAAAGCATGCAACTTTTCTTGTAGAGAAGCTAGGTGTGCAGCTTCAAATATAGGAAAATTTTAAATAAGCGTTAATAAAAATTACTTTATGTACACACGGTAAAGTTCCAACTTACTTTTTTACGATGTTGATGTGACTAGTTTTAAGTAATATTTCACAATTAACAAAATAATTTCTATTTTACTTGTGAATGCATCTTCATTTTCCATTCTTGACACAGAAGAGCTAACAACCACCTACATATGAGAAGAGGGTTTCCCACAATATATAGAAACTACTGCAAATCCGCAGCTCACAGCATCTCCAAAAGAGCCTTATTTGTCTGTCTAGAGGTCACCCATCAGCTTGCCAACACTGCTACTGTGCAGAGAGGAGCAGCAGTGGCTCAGCCAGCTTGAATGTGAGATCCACAAAGGAGGGCTTTTGTCTGTTTTCTTCATCACTGCTTGTAGGGTTTTGAATGGTGCCAGGAACACACAGTAAATGCCAATGGCTCTTTGCACCACTCTGTGGCTTTGTCCACATTCTACAGAGAAGCAAACTCACTAGTTATAAGAATGCCAGTTACCCATGAATCAAAGGACCCACAAATAGTTTGAACAGCAGTTAACATACTATTTTCCTCTGTCCTTCTATCATTCATTCATAGAAAAGAGTTTATTGGTCATCTACTATGTACAAGACATTGTCTACATTTTTTACAGAAATGTTTGTTACACTAAAGACTAGTATCTTATTTTATATATTGTACAAAATAAATTTTAATATAAATTATGAAGTAAGAGATGGCTATAACATTTATTATAAAGTCAGTTCATATTGACACTGAGGAATTAAGTCCATGGAAGAAATGTATATATTAGGTATGTAAAGCGCTCATTTCTTCTTTCACCTGCCCTTATGGAGAGACACAAAGCAAGAGCCCCTGGCCTCCCGCCGCACTGGAACTACTTCTGAACTAGTGCTACAGCAGCCTCCTAATGACCGCAGACTCACAGACCTTTCCTAACCCCCTCCTCCTTGATTTCCCTGTGCTCTATTATTGCATGCACATGCATAGCAAACCAAATAAGAATTCAATAAAATGTCTCATTGCTGAACTCATTTGTGTTTCAAGCTTAAGACATCTTCTGAGGAGGGAGGATAGTAAAACATGAGACAGCGTCAGCATGAAATAAATACCACAGAATTCAGATATTACTATGATTAACTGTTAAAGGTCTGCCACTCAGTGGGTAGTAAGAGAAGGCCATCTCTGGAGAGAAGGCAGTTGAAAAGGTAACTGATTAGAGGGGTAAAAGAGCCAGTGACAATGAGCAAGGAAGAACTTAAAGCCAGAGGCAGCAGCTCCACCCTCTGAGACGTGCAGAGGACACAGACAGCACAGAGCAACCCCATCTGTTTTCTCACGCATGCTCCTACAGTTACAAGATGAACAGCGCTCTTATGCCCTAGTTTACAGAAGTGGAAGGGCAGAGAGGCTGAACGCCTCTGTAAAGTCCCCATGGCTAACCAGCGCAGTAGTCTTTCCAAGCTGGCGTGGCGTTCTGGCAGTGCTAACTCAATGGGAAAGTCTCAAGAGCGTCATGCCAGGACCAGTGTCCACCACTCCAGGCATCTGTAGGTATTCAGCCCGGTTACAACCTTGCAGGCGCTGAGCCTAGTCTTCAATTCAATATCCAGTTATACTTAAGTGCGTATAAGTTAAACATTAGAGCCTTAAAATGGTGACATTTGACTTATAAAATATTAACCTGTTTTGTTTGTACAGGCTTTTATACAAGTCTGTTTTCATTTCCTGAAGCCACTAATAAATCTATAGCCGTAGCATGCGTTCTTAAGAGGTGGGTACTAGTGAGCCACAGAAACAATGAGTATTTTAATAGCTGGCAACTGAATAAGAATAATGATTTGTCAAGAAGAACAAAGTCCTAAGTCCATTTTTCAGCTCTGTGTTATACTCAAAGATATCTTTCACATGTTTTGTTTACGTCAGCATATGGCTTCAAATGCATTACAGAGGTTAAATGAAGTGAATTACTGAATAAAGTCATATGGTCTAATAACATAAATCAGCATTTTCCAAACTGATATTTCTCAGAACCACTTCCAAGAGCTGCTTTGTGGGTACAAGAAGAGTTCTGTGGTTAAGTGTGGGAAATTCTTACTTCCATGCTCTCATTACTGCCTTCTGAGAGCCTTTTCAGGGCCTTTAATATGTTAATATGCACTGTAACTTTCCAGTGGGCAAGATGGAGGAAGCCTTACTCTTAGCCAGCCATAAAAGCTTTTGGGGGGGG